>CAJJDP010000124.1:115824-314744 GCA_905182995.1 Paramecium octaurelia
CCCAACCCCAACCCCAACCCCAACCCAAACCCTTGGGGCAATAATAATGAGCACCACATCATTTATAATTGTTTTAGAAGATCTTCTAAGCCACTCACTACTCTTTGGATATGGATGGAAAAGGATGATATGAATGACCATTATGAAAAATGCTATTCATTGGAAATACATCATCAAAAAGGGTTATGATTAGAAGATTAAGGTTACGAAAGGTAATGAATGAAGTAAATTTTTTATTTTTTTCAAATAAAATACTTTTCTGATCAGAATTTATCAGAATGCTCAACTGAAAGGTTAGGAGCAAATCTAACTGAATACTTATTTATGAAAAGTGAAGATTAATAGAAAATGGAAGTTCAATACATTTTATAAATTAAAATAAGTAGGAATCCAATAAAAATTATATTAGATAATAATAGGAGATTAGATTATGAGTATCTCTGATTCAGATCCAATAAATAGTTAATAATAAATTTAGGAACTCAACCTGATTAAGGTTATTGATCTAGATATCTTCCCTAAATTCTTTGAAAAGGACTTCTAAACTTTATTGAAAGTTACCGACATGAAATTTACTATTACGATTAGCAAGAAGATTTCAGCTCAAAAGTAGCAAACTTTGAAGGAATAATATTTAATAATCTCAAAAATGATAGGTGAAAATAATGTAGATGTATTTAAATAGATGAGGAGTAATATAAAAATTTATAGAAGAATGGAATAGGATTATAATTCATGTTCCATAAAATCATAAGTTTTCACTTAGGTCTAAATTTCCTGAGGCAGATTCTGACAAACCATGGTTTGGATCTAGCTAAATTTTTACTTACTTAAGGAATATAATTTTCTAATGCAATTTTCTTCCTTAATTTTTACCTTAAATTTTTAGATATTAGATTTATTCAACACTTTTTGTTTAAATTGCATTCATTCCGAACATCTGAGGTGGTGAATTTGATAAAATTGTGAGATTAAGCAAATATCAATCTATTCTATATTTGCAATTGTTCCAGCATCCCAAATTTGGATGTTATAACTATTTTTAGATACTTAATTTGAGCTTTTTAAAAGCACTTCTAGTTTCTGTTGATTAACATGCAAAAACCTTCATTAATGCTACCTCTAGCATTAATTTCATGAGTTATAAAAAACGACTGTAAAACTTGGAAAATATCTGTCACTTGCTAACTATTTGAAATAATAAGAATAAATGGTTCTCTTATCTATTATGATATTAACAAAACTAATTTGCATTTTAATGCATCAAATTATTTTCTATTGCATCCTAATTCTTCATTTTGTAGAAAGAAGGAAAGTTAAGGTTGAGACTCGCATAAACTATGAATGAAGTAGTTTGAGAATATTTTATCATTGCCCTTCTTGAATCCTCTGCTCAAAACTGAAGTGTCTTGACATATGTAGAAGCGATTCTGACATATTCTTCCATGACCTCCCAAATTCTTATGGCCCTTATAGCCACTTTAAGGCAAGAAGGCAGGATTTTTCAGGAGCACTTTTATCACATTCAAATATAGATTTTTAAAATTAGTAAATAATTTTGCTTATACAGACAAATCGATAAGATCAGAAATCAATTTTATTGATAATTTATTTTGAAGACATTACTCTTAGTAAATTTCCCTTACATAAAACCCCTTTCGATAGTGTATTACTTATTGTAAATTGTTCTTGTTCAACCTATCGATGGAGCAATGTTCAATTATTGGAAAATTGGTTTAGTATGACAATGGCCTTAATTTGGTTTGATTTTGGATTTGCTTATTCTTTATTCAATTTATCTAATTTCTTTTCTCATAACTGTTTATTAGTCTCTATAGTTCTATCTTTCAAAATATCCTTTTTTACCAAATTTGCTTGGCGTTTTAATACTATAATATTCTACCCATTTCTAGTTGGTACCTTTTTGACATAACCTCTTTGCAAATATTTAGTTTCAATTTTGTGGCCTTCTCAAAAAATAATGATTGCATTTGATTAAACTTCTCCTTCAGACATAGCTAAATGTGTTAGTTTTTGATAGTGAAAAGTATGTAAGACAATTGAATTTCAAATATTTATCAACCCATAATCAACGATCCTTTTAGGTTTTATTATGTTGAATAATAATTCATTATGCGATAAAGTATTTATGTAAACAAGTTATTTATTCTATATAAAACTATCTGCAAATCTGCATATTCTACTTCTTTATTTCTAAATACTATTTTAATTGCAGAGAAAATGTATTTATTGTTATGGTTCAGTAATTTCTTTTTGATACTTAGAACTATTATAACACAACCCCATAGTAAAGAGTCCTGTAATATAATGGCAGAGAGAATTTGATGTTAAGAAATTATAGTTTTGAAAATAATTTAGGTTGATGATAATGTTAATTCTAAACTATATTATTTTATGATTTCAACTTAAGTTTGAGCATGCTTTGATTTCTGATATACTTTTAATTCTTAAATAATCTGTTCACTTATTAAAAAGTCTCTATAATTTTAGTATTCAAATTAAATGAAAGATGGTGCTATTAAATAATCAATATCTATGCTTACCTGCTTTTAATTAGATCTTTAAAACACTTAGTTATATATTGGAATAAATGAGGGATGGATCAATGGTATATTTAGTAATCCAATTCTATAAATTACAAAGCAAAGTTTTTACTAATAAAAAGATCACATTGAATAAATTAATATTGGAATAAAATAACAATCTTATAAATAAGGATAATATAAAACAAGTATTAGAACTTTTTCTATTGTCTAAAAAAATTAATCAAAATCTTATCGAAATCTTTAGATATTCATTTTGTAGTTTGTATTATCTCAAATGATTCAAATAATTCATCTTTTTTTGTAATTAATCTAAATGGTTAATGAGAAATAATGTAATTTTATTGATGAATTAAAATTCTAGGAAATAGTGATATTTCTAAAAATTTCCTTTCAAAATTAATATTATTATTAAAAAGCATAAGAGTTAAGACATTTTAGGATGAAATTTGATAGAAAACCATACAAATATGTAATTAAGGTAGGAAGTGTAAATTTATTTCAATATTGAAATGTTTACTCTAACAAAGTAAATGTGCTGTAGTGAGATGACTTTTTGGATATTTAGGTTTGTTAAATGCTCAAAGAGATTCTTATTTTTGAAAGAAAATTGAGTGTTCAAATTCAAAATTTCTCCAATAAATTTCCAATTTTTCAATGAAATTTATAAGTTTTTCTAAACTAGAAATAATTGGTTTTGTTTTTATTTCCTTTAATGTTTAATTGAAAAACAGATTGGACTTATCAATTAATTCAATTTCTAATTGAATGTTTCATCTTTACAATATTAGAATCTAAAATTTATTTTCTACGTTATATTGATCATTCATATTTATGAGCGAATATAATTACATATATAAATCATAATAATTAATAATTTAATGTAGGCGCATATATCTCGAATTTAAAGGTGTTCTAATATAATAATTAAGAATTGAACATAAGTCGAATGGTTATTTCATTATCAGTTAAGGAGTGAAATTTTGTAGAATTCAAAAAGGAAAATTGTAGATTAAATAATTTTATAAGAATAAAATAACATTTAAAATCATAACTAGGATGATTTAACTTTGGTGAGAAGCATAGACAAGTGAAAATTGAGCAAAAAATAAAAAAATGATTTGTAACAAATTTCATTTTGGCATTATTTATACAGTCTCCCGCATTCAATTATAATTTAGCACCAGGATTTTTGAATATTTCAAAAATTGAAATTTTCACAAATCAATAAAAGTTACTAATTTGAATGATGATTTCTATTTTGCAGTACATGAATTCTAGTTTAATTAAATTAAGCCTAGCTGTTCGAGAATTAAGCTGTATTATGGATTTAAAGTACAAGAAACTTTATCATAATGGCAAAATAGTTTATTTGTCATATCTAATTATTATATTTTACCCTTAAAATTCAAATTATTATAATTTTATTAATCATAAAATAAAAATACTAAATTAATAAATTTCCAACTTACAAGTATTGAAGCAGAGTTCTTAATTAATAAATAAAAAAATCTATTTTATTATATAATTTATGACTTGTATGTAAAAATTTAAATCATAACCTCCTGTAATTTTTATTCTCCTAATGATGGAAAGGATTTATCTATTTTATATTAGCAGAAAATTGATAATTGGATGCATTATTCCCTTATTCAAGATTTTACTAATTGTTGTTGAAATCTTATTAAAGTTTTTATAATTAATTATTATTTTCCCTTATTTTACAATCAGTTTCATCTATTTTATTCCAAAGATCAGTGATTTCTGATTCTAATAGTTTTTCCAATTTTTGTGATTCATTTCCCTATTTAAAAGACGTTTTGTTTTGAAGGATAATATCTTATTTTTTATAACATTAATCTAATTTATTATTTAATGATTGTCTGTATTTTTCTAGGGTTTAAATATCTAATTGTAGGGATTCACCATTCTTCTTTTTAATTACTTCTTAATTCTATATATTATTTTAAAACCCTTGCGGTTATGGCATTCTCACTTCTCTTGAATTTTATGATTGGAATAAAGTTTCATTCTAAACTTTTTCAACAGTTTTCTAATTTTAGGATATTTATGACTCAAACTCTCTTATTTAGTTTAAATCTTCTTTTTTTGATTTCTCGAGCTCGGCAATCTTTTATTAGTACAAAATAATTTATTAGTCAGCTTATTCAACCCTTTATTTTAGGTTTTATACTTAATTGTTAATCAAATCTTATTAAAAAGTGATATTGTCAGCCTCACATTATTTCTCATCTCTTAATTCAAAAATTGTGTCTTTTAAATCAATTCCTACTTCAAGGTTATTTTGATGTTCTTACAAAACCTAATTAAAATATTAATTGATTGATTATTAATTCTAAAGTTAATCGTTTGTAAGTGAATAGACTTTTCTAATTTTAGCCACATTCATAAAAAAATTATCTAGTGCTAAATTTTCTTCAAATTCTTCATTCATTCGATTATATAGCAACACAATAATTTGCTTCTTCAACTTCTTAAATTAAGAATATATATCCATAAAATTTTTTTTTACTCTATCATTTCTCTCTTAATCGATGATTATAAACAAAAAAGATATTTAGGATTAATATCTTTTGAAAATCTGCTAAAATTCTATAATAACTTCATTTTGTTATTCGATTTCAGAATTCATCTTACATTATGGAGTATTAATTAAAGCCCAATTATTTTATAATATAGCAGGTGATTTAACAGTTTAAAATATTTTAGTTTTTACATCCTATTCTTTTGTAAGAAATATCGCTATTTTTTTCCCACTCAGATCCACTTGTTTATCATAACCATAATTCTTTTAGAAAAAATCTACAAGATTACAGATATAAATATTGTGATATCTATTTAATTAATTCTTGATGTTTATAGCATCTTCTCGCAAATAATCATCACTTATCAATAAATTTAGAGGAAAAAACAATCTTTTAACTTTTTTTAATTAATAAATAAGGCTTTCTTATTCTTGGGTATTTGATTTTTTCATCTCAAATATTATGTTCGTTATTCTACTACTTCTCTGATTGGTTTAAATTTTTTCTATTTACTCTTATAATTGTTTTTCTACATTAATGAATTATATTTCGCAATTTTCTATGTTGTCTAAAATGTATTACAGTTTCTGGGACTATTTATACTTTTCTCCTATAATAATAACTTTCATAAAAAAAATAATAATTTTTAATTTAATAATTGAATATATAAAATGAAATAATTCTATTAAAATTTTTATAATATATTATGAATTTCATGCTGCTTTTTTAAGTTTTGCTTTTTATTCCTTTATTTTCTCATTTAATTCATTTTGATATTAGATTTGCTAGTTCAAGGTTTTCTATTTTGTTAGTTTTTCTTATTCAACCATTTTCTCACACAATTTAAGATCCAAAATACCTAAAATTTCTTTCATTTCTTCATCTGTCAATGGTTTCATTTACTACCACTCTATTATTTTTCTACATCCCATTCCACCTACGTTGAATGTTTCACAGCCCAAAGTCACTCTTTCAACAGATTACTTGATTTTCTCATCCATCATTAAATTTTGTTTATTTTTCTCACTTAGAACTACTTATTGTGGTTTCGCAGACTCAACTTATGTAACAATCAATTCATCTTTAATGTAAGCAACTTTAAATTGTTAAGGAGCCTCTTCTCTACCTAAGAATTCATCTGTATGATCATCATTCAGACGCCCACAGTAAGTCGGGCCCTCACAACCAGCTGATTTGAACCAAATTTAACCACAATGATAACATTTTTTTACAAATTTGGAGAAATGTTTTTCTTTGTGGGTTATTTTTTGGGCCAATTCAACAATATATTCATATTCGAAAAACAAAGTGCTCTTGAGTTAAAAATGAATTTGAAATGCCTTAAGTTATTCTACTTCACCCAATTTATCTATTTATTTGAATTTATCATTCTCAAATTTTTTCATAGTATCCTCAACATGTTATTTTGCAAACTAAGTAATTGCATATAAATAATCTGTTAATAATCCCTTAGAAATATTGTTCTTTTCTATCTTTTCTTTTGCTATTTTAGAAAACTTACGGTAAGCAGTTATTAATGATGCTTTCTTCTCTTCGATTTCTAAAATCTCCAGATCATCATAATCTTCCATATCAAAACTTTGGAAGATTTCAGCATCTGTTAAATTCACATTTTCTGCCGTCGATCTAGCAATAATTTGATCAATTTATTCACAAATACTCTCAGAAGCATCATTCTTACCAACGAACATTGTTGAATTTATTTTATACTTTGCAAGCTTTGCCTGAATATCATTTTTATATGTCGCTTCATCACTTTTATCACAATAATCCCAACATGTAACTATTACTGTCATTAAGTGTCTATAATTCATTAGTGCAGGGATAATTTTTTTGACATCTTCAATGATCACGTCAGTCCTGGCAAATTTAACTATAATAGCAATTCTGTTAACGGGCCCTTCAGATAAGGCAGAAAGAACACCAGCGATATGATCTATCTTTTATGAATCTGATCCGAAGCCCGGGGTATCTAATACTTTAAATCCTGAACCAAAACTTGATTTTTTCATAAAAACATTCAAAGTTACTGAATTTCCACCTGCTTTTGTTTTTTCTTATGATAGTGTAATTTTATTATATAGGGTGGTCTTACCTGATCCAATTTATCCTAGTAAAACAATTGACATAATGAATTGAAATGTTAATTCTTGTAAAGATGAGTTTATTCGAGATACCCAAAGCTATTTGAAGCTTATAAAGACTAGGTTATTCTATTAACCTAATAGAATTCTAATATGAGTTTAATTAAATAATAAACTATTTGAATTAAATTGTTAATTATACTAATTTTTATAATATGAAGAAATTTTATAATAAATGGATAATTAATAATCATAACTACTGACTTGAGTTTTAGAGGATAAATGAGCATTTAAATTCACTATACATTTTGAAATAAATTGGCTAATTTAAGCTTAATTAAAATTAACATATATTAAATAAAGATGGAAGTTTGAAATCTTGAGCTTGTAAACTTTTAATAATTTAGAGTTTAATTGCTATTATATCAAGAGAATCTTGGGCGTTGTATTAAAATTTTTATTAACTTAAAAAGGAAATACTTCATGAAATATCCAGGAATTCATATGTTTATTTGTTAATTTATTGATCATTCAAAAAGTGATAATTAATGTTGAATGTCTTTTAGCATTATAAAAATGAGTAATATCAAAATATCACATTTATATCTATAATATCTTAATCTATGATAGTTTATTAATAATCAAACTTATATGTTTAATCTAGGTATAATTGCAAATTTAAATACTTTTATTATTTTCAATATTTAGATAATTAAATTCACTTAATTTTTGTGAATTTAGCGAAAATAAATGGATTTCAAATTATTATTAAAAAAATGAAATATCTTGTTTAAAATATATGCTACTTATTATTATAGACAGTGCTGACCTAGACACTGATAGATACGTTCAACTAGGTGGATATCAAAGGAATAGAGTTTGATTGGAGCGCAAGGACACTTCCTATAGGAGATTAATAACTTTTAGTTGCCTAGAACATTAGAGGCTATGATTAGTTATTCTAAATCCAATTAATGATAATAGACATTGGGAAAAACGAAGTTGTAAAACAAATAACCATAGGAGGAGTTGAAGAGAGCAAATATTGTCCAGATATACTTCTTATGAATAATTAAATCTTTATAGCTTTTGTAAGTGAGAAAGGTAGTGCTTTAAATGTTGTGATGAAAAAATTTAGTTTATCTCTAGAGGAAACAAATGTAGAATTAAATTTAGGTACTACTATATAGGAAGTTAAAATTATATAAAAAATTCAATTCATTTATATAAATCAGTTAAATAAAAATTTATTAACAGTTTTATGGTATTCATAAGGAAAAGAATATCCTACTAAATAATGGAATATGATATTGTATAATCCAACTACAGGAGATAGAGGTGATATATTGATTTTGCCTGATAGTGAATTTGTATCAGTTGCTTAAAATAAATTAGGAATTATTGCAATAGCCTAATCCAACAACAATTACATAATATTATCAAAACTATTTGAAGGAAAATTAATCACAAGATCAATTCCCACATTGATATATTTTGCTTATCAACAGAAAATCAAAATATACAGTTTGTCCTCTAATGAATTTATTGTTCTTACCTGGAAAAACACTTTTGAATTTAATATAAGAAGGTTTGATAAAGATTTTGAAGCTAATCAGAGTCCATATGGAATTTAAACTAAAGAATCTTGTACTATTGATAGAATCTAATAGATTGATGTAAGTTTTACTGATTATTAATTAATTTTGGTAAGCAAATGCTAAGAAGAGATAAAAATATAATAAATTGACTTATTGAATGTTCAGAATAATAAATACATTACAAAATAATATAGGTAAATTGATGTGGATGACACAAAATAGAGTATTCAGTCTATTTAAATTGATTAAATTAATCATACTAAATTATTGCTTAGATGGTTTACTCCACAATTATCCTACTATGCATTAAGTGTTCAACTAATAGATATGAGCTTAAAAATTAATGAATGTATATAGAATTGTGATATATGTGATAATCTAATTCAGTGTCAAGAATGTAAACAAAACTACTAATTGGATAGAATTAAAAATCGTTGTACTCCTATCTGTCCTGATAATTGCTTATATTGTTCCGATGCTTCTTACTGTGATAGATGTAAGTTGGGATATTAGTATACTAAAGAAAACTTATGTGTGAGCCCGACAAATGATTTTATGGAACTGAAAGTAAGCAGAGAAGCAGAAATTAAAGGCAAAGGAAAAATAATTAATAAGGATCTCTATATTATTGTTATATATAGTGTTTTTTAAAACGATTAGCAATCATATTTGGTCATTAGAAAACTGGACAATCAAGGATAACTATTAAAGAAAGTGGAACTCTAATAAGATCAATAAACATTACTTGATTATGATATTGCTGATTCTTTTGATGATCAAGTCTTTTTCATATTAATTAAGTGGGCTTCAGTTGATGGATCAACTAAAACAATCAATTACTATTACTATTTAGAAGATTTAACAATTAAAGGGTAATCATTGATAACGGAAGGTTAGCCAATAATTTAAGGAGATCAAATAAAGATCATCAATTATAAAAGTCAGAGCATACTATTTTTTTATTTTGTAAAAGATAAAGATTATTATTCGCTCTTATATAGGAAAATGGATTAAAATGAAGCTTATTCTAATTACAGTTCTTATCTCCTATATTCAAAAGGTGATATTGAAATGACATCTTTCAGAAATTCAATTAATTATCATTTTATAACAATCAGAAATCTTGATTCTTATTACACTTGTAATATTTTAGATACTAAATTATCGTGTACTTATGCGACTAATTAAGATAGAATCGAATTTTTCTCATAAAAAATCATTAAAATTGATCAAACTTCATTATATTTAGAACATGATTGTTATTTGAACAGATAATTATACATAAACAATACTGATAGCAATAAAGTTTAACTCACATAATCATCAAGATATCCATAAAATCATACATTCATTTAGATTGGAGAAAATGATATTATTGTTCTATGGTCTGGAATTTCAAATATCCAATAAAGCAACCCAATATATCATATCTACATTTAAGGTTTTTCTAAAAAATCTAATTAGATCACTAACTTAAAGTCGTTTACTTGTTCTCCTGCCTGTTTCAAATGTTCAGAAACTGGAGTATGCATACAATGCAAGAATAGTAATTACAAATTGCAAAATGGAAAATGTAAATTATTATGTATTAATAATTGCGAACAATGTTCAATAGAAGATCAATGTTTAAAATGTAAATTAAACTATTTCTTGGATTCTAAATCATAATGTGTTTAAACAGAAAAAAATTACATTATACAAAAAGAGGGTTATTTGTATCCAACAATAACTTAAAATTACGATGGCACAGTTTCAATTGCATCATTGAAAAATAATGGAACTAAATATGATGTTGTATATGAAGAGTTTAATAGATAAGGATAATCAATATCAGGAGAAATCAGAATTTCAAATGATAGTAATTTAACAATTTTATTACAATAACCTAAATTGATTAAACAAGATTAATTTAATCTAATTTAGTATTTAGTCAGAGATGAAATTAATAATTAATAAATAAAAGCCATTTTCGTTACACTAGATTAACAATACCATATCATTTAAAATAATATTTCACTAGTCTTAAATTAAGATATTTTGATGGACATCCTCATGATTGATAACTAATTGTGTGTTGTTTTTACTGATAGCACTACTTCTTCCACTTATTTAAATGTTAATTTTTATACAACAAGACTGGGTTATATGATAATCTAAACTTAAAATTACTATGGAAATGTGTTTACTTTCACAAAGAGATACTAAAATTTAAGATTAGAAAATCTAGCCAATCAAAATAAATTTTCTATATAATTTACTGAGATAGATGCAACTGATTAAATAGTATACTTGTATGATTATGTAGAAGTAAAATTAACAAAGTCTATAATTACAAGTTATTTTGTTAACTACTTTACATATCTATAGTTGTTTTCAGTTTAATATAAAGCTATTAGTAATAAGAAATTAAATTTACAATTCTTAAATTAGAGAGGAAAACTATTAAACACTGTGATTCTAGAATCAATAAATGATTTATCTTAAATACAAGTTGTGACATCGTTATCCTATATTTATCTATTGTATGCTGAATCACCTCAATAAACAATAATAAATATAAATGTTAAATAATACGATCTGAATGGAACCTAAACAGCTGAAACTCAAATAAATTCAAATGAACAATCTATTGATTTTTTAAGTGGAAATAATTAATAAAATGAATTCCTCTATGTAACTTGGAGTACTCAAAAACATAGCAAATCATATAAAATAAGATTGAATTAAAGATTATAAGCTATCCCATTTGATGAAGAAATTTGTGTTTCTCATTGTGGAGATTGTTCCAACAATAATGAAATTCTATGTACTTAGTGCTTAGATGGGTATACATATGATGAAGAAAAATTAAAATGCTCGCCTATTTGCTTAGATAACTGTTAGAAATGTACATAACCATATACATGTGATTATTGTAACAATAATTTTAAGTTCGTAGACAATAAATGCTTAAATGTTACTCAATATCAATTAGAAATTCCATTTTGTCAATAAACATGTAATGGAATTGGTTCAATATTAAGTTTTAGTGATAATTCCATGATAACAACCTTTTATAATTATAAGAATTCATAACATAGTTTAGATTCAAATATATATTAATTTGAATCTAGTGTTATAACGACTAAATAATTGATTTCTTCAGAAACACCAATTGCTTATCATAGAATTTATGAATATGAATCAAAAAAGTTTGCCCTCATCTGGTTAAGTGGTAATTGTAAGGTATCATGTAGAATGATGTTATAATTATTCCAAAGCAGCTTTGTAATTATCACAAATCCGATTGAATTGAGATTGATTAAAGTTCTAAATATTGATGATTTTGAAATTCAGATCAAAATATTTAATACTAACTTTGTGATAGTTTGGACTGAAATAGACGAGAACTCCTTTTCCTAAACATATGTTGGAGTGTATAATACTGGAAGTGGGTTTTCGATAAAATAAAATATAAATGAAAATTAAGATGATATTTCAATTAATCCATAATTATTGATCTAGACCTCATCTTATCAAATAATCTATATTAAAAACAATAATATTATAAACTCATTAACTATTGATAGTACAACTGCAAAATACAAACAACTATATTAGAGCACAAATTAGATTGACTCCATTTCTTCAGATAATATGGACAGCAGTGGATTAGCTATTGGTTGGATAGAAAGTTAACTTAACTATTTAGGAATACAGAGTTATTATGCTTATATATAATGGTTTGATAGATAGTTGAATCAATAAGCAACTAAGAGAATAGCTATAAACTCATACGTTACAATTAAGAGTTTATATCTTAATTATTTTCCTAATTCATATATATAATTAACCTACATTTAAATTGAAAAGGGGGAGTAACAAAGAATAAGAGTATTTTTTGCCACCTTATCCTTCCTAAAATCTGGATCATCTCAAGAAATGGTGACATCTCCGTTAAATATATTAAGTTAGTATTAATCAAATACAAAATTATTAACTTATGTAGATACAAGAAATTAAATGTCATATGTTGTATTCTAAGGAGTAATGAATAATGTGAATTATATATTCTTTATTCAAAGTAAAGGATCATACCTATATCAAGATAATTGTGAAACAAATTGCTTTTATTGTAATAATAAGAATATATGCGTAATTTGCAAATAAGGTTATACATTACAGAGTAATAAATGCAACTTAAAATTACCAGATTATTGTTCTAGTGGAAATAATGGAAGATGTTCTTAATGTGCTTTAGGTTACTCTGTCACATCAGATTATAAATGTTAGATTAGCGATTCAAAATATTAAGAGATTAAAATGAGTGTCTATCCAGCTTCAAGTAGATAAAGAATTTCTACATTATCTAATGGAGATTATGTTGTTGTATGGTCAACTCAATTTTATCAAAATGAAGGAACAGGAATTTACATGTCATTGTACAATTCTCAAGGAGTGTTATTGAAAGAATAAATGAGAATATCTGAATCATCAGCAGGAATTCAATAATATCCTGATGTTTAAGTAATGAGCAATGATTAAATAGTCGTTGTTTGGATAGATGGTAATATTTTAGTAAATGCTCATATCAAGATGTTAAGATTTGATAAAGATTTCTTAAGAATTGGAAGTGAAACTATCATATAATCAGATATTCATCTTTATTATGCCTAATCGTATGATACTCCAGTAATCATTTAATCAATTATTAATGGGTTTGTTATAGTATGGGCAGAATAAGGAAATCAGAAATAAATATCATTAATTGCTAAATTCTTTGACAATAATAATAATTTGCTTAATACTTAAGTTATCACTGAAAATGAATAAATAATAAATGAACCTGTTGTTGCATCATCTTAATCTATTATTGTGATATCTTGGTAAACAAATAAAGGTGTTTTCGCTAGTTCATATAGTGTAAATCAAGTGTTGATAGATAAAGTATAATTATCAACAACAGGAGAAGCTCCTGCAATCACATCTTCAGATACATTCATAATTATTGTTTGGAAAGAATATGTCATTGATGAGAATGATTTTATGAGTTAGAAAATCAGATTCAGAAAAATCTCAACAGATTTAAATCAATATCAAATTTAGAGTCATTTTGGTGTTTATTAAGAAAATCTAGATAATCCTGATGTGATATCAATTGATAATGGATTTGCCATTATTGCTGAAAGCGCATCTGTATTAAATGATAAAGTCAGAACTATCTAAATGTAATTGTTTAATTTAGATGGCTCAACAAAATCGCAACCAGTGATTATTTATTCTGTTTCAAACCTATACCCACATCATCCCTAATTAGCAAGCTAACCATAGGGTAATTTCATAGCTTCATGGACAGTCAGTAGTCTAATATCATAAATTTTAAGTGATGATGTCTATATGAAAAGATATAAGAGTGATGGCACCTAATTAGCATTAAATACAATCGTTTGCTAAAACAATTGCTAGACTTGTTCAACTAGTAATGTTTGCTAAAGTTGTAAATCAAATTATGTTCTATTATCTAATTCATGCTATTTAGAAATTAATAATTGTGAAACATATTTAATTGAAAATTCAACTCTAACTTGTAGTCAATGTTCAAATGGCTTTGAATTGATTAAAAATAATTGCTATTAGATGAATACAGTTTCTAATGAATAGACAATAGAATTTGTAAATGATAAAGCTTTTCTAAATATTTTTAAAGTGTTAACTTTTTCAAATGGCGATCTTTTATANTCCTTCCTAAAATCTGGATCATCTCAAGAAATGGTGACATCTCCGTTAAATATATTAAGTTAGTATTAATCAAATACAAAATTATTAACTTATGTAGATACAAGAAATTAAATGTCATATGTTGTATTCTAAGGAGTAATGAATAATGTGAATTATATATTCTTTATTCAAAGTAAAGGATCATACCTATATCAAGATAATTGTGAAACAAATTGCTTTTATTGTAATAATAAGAATATATGCGTAATTTGCAAATAAGGTTATACATTACAGAGTAATAAATGCAACTTAAAATTACCAGATTATTGTTCTAGTGGAAATAATGGAAGATGTTCTTAATGTGCTTTAGGTTACTCTGTCACATCAGATTATAAATGTTAGATTAGCGATTCAAAATATTAAGAGATTAAAATGAGTGTCTATCCAGCTTCAAGTAGATAAAGAATTTCTACATTATCTAATGGAGATTATGTTGTTGTATGGTCAACTCAATTTTATCAAAATGAAGGAACAGGAATTTACATGTCATTGTACAATTCTCAAGGAGTGTTATTGAAAGAATAAATGAGAATATCTGAATCATCAGCAGGAATTCAATAATATCCTGATGTTTAAGTAATGAGCAATGATTAAATAGTCGTTGTTTGGATAGATGGTAATATTTTAGTAAATGCTCATATCAAGATGTTAAGATTTGATAAAGATTTCTTAAGAATTGGAAGTGAAACTATCATATAATCAGATATTCATCTTTATTATGCCTAATCGTATGATACTCCAGTAATCATTTAATCAATTATTAATGGGTTTGTTATAGTATGGGCAGAATAAGGAAATCAGAAATAAATATCATTAATTGCTAAATTCTTTGACAATAATAATAATTTGCTTAATACTTAAGTTATCACTGAAAATGAATAAATAATAAATGAACCTGTTGTTGCATCATCTTAATCTATTATTGTGATATCTTGGTAAACAAATAAAGGTGTTTTCGCTAGTTCATATAGTGTAAATCAAGTGTTGATAGATAAAGTATAATTATCAACAACAGGAGAAGCTCCTGCAATCACATCTTCAGATACATTCATAATTATTGTTTGGAAAGAATATGTCATTGATGAGAATGATTTTATGAGTTAGAAAATCAGATTCAGAAAAATCTCAACAGATTTAAATCAATATCAAATTTAGAGTCATTTTGGTGTTTATTAAGAAAATCTAGATAATCCTGATGTGATATCAATTGATAATGGATTTGCCATTATTGCTGAAAGCGCATCTGTATTAAATGATAAAGTCAGAACTATCTAAATGTAATTGTTTAATTTAGATGGCTCAACAAAATCGCAACCAGTGATTATTTATTCTGTTTCAAACCTATACCCACATCATCCCTAATTAGCAAGCTAACCATAGGGTAATTTCATAGCTTCATGGACAGTCAGTAGTCTAATATCATAAATTTTAAGTGATGATGTCTATATGAAAAGATATAAGAGTGATGGCACCTAATTAGCATTAAATACAATCGTTTGCTAAAACAATTGCTAGACTTGTTCAACTAGTAATGTTTGCTAAAGTTGTAAATCAAATTATGTTCTATTATCTAATTCATGCTATTTAGAAATTAATAATTGTGAAACATATTTAATTGAAAATTCAACTCTAACTTGTAGTCAATGTTCAAATGGCTTTGAATTGATTAAAAATAATTGCTATTAGATGAATACAGTTTCTAATGAATAGACAATAGAATTTGTAAATGATAAAGCTTTTCTAAATATTTTTAAAGTGTTAACTTTTTCAAATGGCGATCTTTTATATTTTTGGATGGGAGAATATAAAATAATAACTCAAAGATTTGATAAGTTTGGTAAAAGATATTCCAATCCTAAAGTATTATAAACAACAACTTCCTGTACAGATTGCAGATATTACTTTGATGTATTAGCATTGTACTTAAAGGAGGATCTATTTGTAATTTCCTTTAAAGCTTTCTAAAATTAGTATGACTTTTAGGTAACATATATAAATATTTTTGATATGAATGAGAAATGCATATCAAGTAATGCAATTTCCTCTAACACAGGGAATTCTAATTCTCTTATAATTTAAAAGTACTCAGACAACTTAGTTAAATTAGTATAATTGGAAGATATGAAATTAGGAGTGATATAAATGGTGATGATATAGGACGTTCCAATTTTATAGTTAGTTATTCTTCCATTATTTTTGGATAGCATGCTCAAGATTAATTTTTCACCTACTTAAACGATTTAATTACTAACTTATTCTTAATTTAAGAACTCTGAATATGTTGAAATCCAATTAATTGATACTGAAATTAAAATCTTCAATAAGAATAATTTTTATAATAGTTATTTATTGAGTAGTTTTGACATCTTAGGGGTGATGGTAAATTAAAATACTATCGAGAAATCAAAAAATCAAATTGAATATAAAATAATATCATTGAATTCAAACAGTTATTTACTTGTTTGGACATCTATTACCTCATTTAATTATGAAGTACTCTTTTAGATTACACAAAAAGATGGACTCACATTAACCAGTCCTTAGAAACTCTCAACAGATGGTGAAATCTATAAACTAGATTTATAAATTAATACACTTGCCAATTCAATATTGATAACTTGGAGAGAAGGGTCATAGTTTTCAGATGCCAGTTTGAATGCAGTTTACAAAGGAGCGCTTATATCCAAATAATCTTATTAATTGATTGGTTAAATATTCTAAATTAACTCACCGAATGCTCACCTTAAATCTTTGGGTAGACTTGAGGTAGTGTAATTACAGAATCAGGATATGATAATTAGCATAATGTTTTACAACATTCTAGCTGACACCTAAATTATAATCTCATATAAATTCAATGAAATGGGTGAAAGATTAGAATTCTCTTAGATGAGGTGTGGTTATGCTTGTCAAGAATGTAATTATTAAGGATTTTGTTTCAAATGTACAAACCCTGATTTATTTATTTTATAAATTGATGGAAATTGTGTAAAAAAACCTGTGTAATGTATTAATTTCAAAACCAATTGTCAGGATTGTCTTGATGGCTATTACAAAACCTAATATCTTACTTGCGAAAAAATTAATCAGCAAGTTGAAAAAACCATTCTCTTTGATTATGAAAAATATAATTATTTCTATTAGATTGCTTCATACTCAAATGGTAATTTCGTTATTGTAAGTTCTAAAAACCATTCATTTATTGAACTAAATTTTTATCAAAGTGATGGAACTTAAAAGGTACAAAAACTCTAAACCATAGGCCTTACAAATATTTATAGTATTAATGATATATCCATAATTATTGATGAGAATAACTTACTTACAATATTTTATTCTGTATTACCCTTGACATATTCAGATAAGAATATGTATTACTATTAATAGTTTGATTAAACATTTAATGAACTGACAGAAGCCATCTTATTGTATTCTGGATTATAATCGCATGAAACAACATCTATCAAAGCCAAGATTCTTAATAGCGGATAATTAGCAATATTAATTAAGAGTAGGTTTGATATCTACCTATAAATACTGAAATTAAACTTTGAATTTGTTGCTGATATCAAATTACCTTTTAGTGATAACTTCGATTTGACATCTAATGGAGAATAAATTGCTTTTGCTTACATTAAAGATACAATTAGCATTCTTAATATCTTTGATTTGGAATTAAAATTAATTTAACATCAAATTATTAATGATGGAGGATTAATTAAATTGGCATCTAATGCACTTAAATAATTCATTATAGTTACTAACTATTAAATCAATATCTTTGCTTAAGGATTGATCAGCCAATCTTTTAATATAAATGGATCAAGCTTATATCCAATCAACATAGCAATAAGTGATATAAATGAAATTGTCATACTATCGTTCTATTAGAAATCCAAGTCTTATCTTTTATATTATTATTCAATGTAAGGGCTACTTAAAACTACTGTTTAAGTTAACATGAATTATACTGAAATACCTACACAAAATAGTTGGTTGGCTAAGTTATAGAATAATAATTTTATTGTATTCTTTCACGCCGGAAATATAAACTATAATTGGAAGATAAATTTTGCAAGATTTGATTAGTTGGGAGTTACAAGGCCTGTAAATGAAAAAATTTGTCCACAAGGTTGTATTACCTGCGAAACATCTATTGCATGTGATATTTGTAGTTTTGGCTTCCAAAAGAATAATTAGACTTTACTTTGTGAAAAATTATGTCTCTAAGTTGAATGCAGCAAATGTAAATTTAGTGAATGCGACTAATGCTCAGATGGATTCTAATTTAATGAATTTGGATAATGTGAAAGAAATCAACAATCTAACGACCCTAAAGACACTTATAATCCAAATTATGAAGAAGAAGTGAAAGATCCGAATAGCCCAGCATCACCTATAGATCCTAAAGACCCTATTGATGTTAAGGATCCTATAGACCCTACAGATCCAACTGATCCAAAAGACCCTACAGATCCAACNAGTATGACTTTTAGGTAACATATATAAATATTTTTGATATGAATGAGAAATGCATATCAAGTAATGCAATTTCCTCTAACACAGGGAATTCTAATTCTCTTATAATTTAAAAGTACTCAGACAACTTAGTTAAATTAGTATAATTGGAAGATATGAAATTAGGAGTGATATAAATGGTGATGATATAGGACGTTCCAATTTTATAGTTAGTTATTCTTCCATTATTTTTGGATAGCATGCTCAAGATTAATTTTTCACCTACTTAAACGATTTAATTACTAACTTATTCTTAATTTAAGAACTCTGAATATGTTGAAATCCAATTAATTGATACTGAAATTAAAATCTTCAATAAGAATAATTTTTATAATAGTTATTTATTGAGTAGTTTTGACATCTTAGGGGTGATGGTAAATTAAAATACTATCGAGAAATCAAAAAATCAAATTGAATATAAAATAATATCATTGAATTCAAACAGTTATTTACTTGTTTGGACATCTATTACCTCATTTAATTATGAAGTACTCTTTTAGATTACACAAAAAGATGGACTCACATTAACCAGTCCTTAGAAACTCTCAACAGATGGTGAAATCTATAAACTAGATTTATAAATTAATACACTTGCCAATTCAATATTGATAACTTGGAGAGAAGGGTCATAGTTTTCAGATGCCAGTTTGAATGCAGTTTACAAAGGAGCGCTTATATCCAAATAATCTTATTAATTGATTGGTTAAATATTCTAAATTAACTCACCGAATGCTCACCTTAAATCTTTGGGTAGACTTGAGGTAGTGTAATTACAGAATCAGGATATGATAATTAGCATAATGTTTTACAACATTCTAGCTGACACCTAAATTATAATCTCATATAAATTCAATGAAATGGGTGAAAGATTAGAATTCTCTTAGATGAGGTGTGGTTATGCTTGTCAAGAATGTAATTATTAAGGATTTTGTTTCAAATGTACAAACCCTGATTTATTTATTTTATAAATTGATGGAAATTGTGTAAAAAAACCTGTGTAATGTATTAATTTCAAAACCAATTGTCAGGATTGTCTTGATGGCTATTACAAAACCTAATATCTTACTTGCGAAAAAATTAATCAGCAAGTTGAAAAAACCATTCTCTTTGATTATGAAAAATATAATTATTTCTATTAGATTGCTTCATACTCAAATGGTAATTTCGTTATTGTAAGTTCTAAAAACCATTCATTTATTGAACTAAATTTTTATCAAAGTGATGGAACTTAAAAGGTACAAAAACTCTAAACCATAGGCCTTACAAATATTTATAGTATTAATGATATATCCATAATTATTGATGAGAATAACTTACTTACAATATTTTATTCTGTATTACCCTTGACATATTCAGATAAGAATATGTATTACTATTAATAGTTTGATTAAACATTTAATGAACTGACAGAAGCCATCTTATTGTATTCTGGATTATAATCGCATGAAACAACATCTATCAAAGCCAAGATTCTTAATAGCGGATAATTAGCAATATTAATTAAGAGTAGGTTTGATATCTACCTATAAATACTGAAATTAAACTTTGAATTTGTTGCTGATATCAAATTACCTTTTAGTGATAACTTCGATTTGACATCTAATGGAGAATAAATTGCTTTTGCTTACATTAAAGATACAATTAGCATTCTTAATATCTTTGATTTGGAATTAAAATTAATTTAACATCAAATTATTAATGATGGAGGATTAATTAAATTGGCATCTAATGCACTTAAATAATTCATTATAGTTACTAACTATTAAATCAATATCTTTGCTTAAGGATTGATCAGCCAATCTTTTAATATAAATGGATCAAGCTTATATCCAATCAACATAGCAATAAGTGATATAAATGAAATTGTCATACTATCGTTCTATTAGAAATCCAAGTCTTATCTTTTATATTATTATTCAATGTAAGGGCTACTTAAAACTACTGTTTAAGTTAACATGAATTATACTGAAATACCTACACAAAATAGTTGGTTGGCTAAGTTATAGAATAATAATTTTATTGTATTCTTTCACGCCGGAAATATAAACTATAATTGGAAGATAAATTTTGCAAGATTTGATTAGTTGGGAGTTACAAGGCCTGTAAATGAAAAAATTTGTCCACAAGGTTGTATTACCTGCGAAACATCTATTGCATGTGATATTTGTAGTTTTGGCTTCCAAAAGAATAATTAGACTTTACTTTGTGAAAAATTATGTCTCTAAGTTGAATGCAGCAAATGTAAATTTAGTGAATGCGACTAATGCTCAGATGGATTCTAATTTAATGAATTTGGATAATGTGAAAGAAATCAACAATCTAACGACCCTAAAGACACTTATAATCCAAATTATGAAGAAGAAGTGAAAGATCCGAATAGCCCAGCATCACCTATAGATCCTAAAGACCCTATTGATGTTAAGGATCCTATAGACCCTACAGATCCAACTGATCCAAAAGACCCTACAGATCCAACTGATCCAACTGATCCTAAAGACCCTACAGATCCAACTGATCCTACTGATCCAACTGATCCAAAAGACCCTACAGATCCAACTGATCCAACAGACCCTACAGATCCAAAAGACCCTACAGATCCAACTGATCCAAAAGACCCTACAGATCCAACTGATCCAACTGACCCTACAGATCCAAAAGACCCTACAGATCCAACTGATCCAACAGACCCTACAGATCCAACTGATCCAACAGACCCTACAGATCCAACTGATCCAACAGACCCTACAGATCCAACTGATCCAACAGACCCTACAGATCCAACTGATCCAACAGACCCTACAGATCCAACTGATCCAACAGACCCTACAGATCCAACTGATCCAACAGACCCTACAGATCCAACTGATCCAACAGACCCTACAGATCCAACTGATCCAACAGACCCTACAGATCCAACTGATCCAACAGACCCTACAGATCCAACTGATCCAACAGACCCTACAGATCCAACTGATCCAACAGACCCTACAGATCCAACTGATCCAACAGACCCTACAGATCCAACTGATCCAACAGACCCTACAGATCCAACTGATCCAACAGACCCTACAGATCCAACTGATCCAACAGACCCTACAGATCCAACTGATCCAACAGACCCTACAGATCCAACTGATCCAACAGACCCTACAGATCCAACTGATCCAACAGACCCTACAGATCCAACTGATCCAACAGACCCTACAGATCCAACTGATCCAACAGACCCTACAGATCCAACTGATCCAACAGACCCTACAGATCCAACTGATCCAACAGACCCTACAGATCCAACTGATCCAACAGACCCTACAGATCCAACTGATCCAACAGATCCTACAGATCCAACTGATCCAACAGACCCTACAGATCCAACTGATCCAACAGACCCTACAGATCCAACTGATCCAACAGATCCAACAGATCCAACTGATCCAACTGATCCTAAAGACCCTACAGATCCAACTGACCCTACAGATCCAACTGACCCTACAGATCCAACTGATCCTACTGATCCAACTGATCCAAAAGACCCTACAGATCCAACTGATCCAACAGACCCTACAGACCCTACAGATCCAACTGATCCAACTGACCCTACAGATCCAACTGATCCTACTGATCCAACTGATCCAACTGATCCAACGGACCCTACAGATCCAACTGATCCTACTGATCCAACTGATCCAAAAGACCCTACAGATCCAACTGATCCAACAGACCCTACAGACCCTACAGATCCAACTGATCCAACTGACCCTACAGATCCTACTGATCCAACTGATCCAAAAGATCCAACTGATCCAAAAGATCCAACTGATCCAAAAGATCCAACAGATCCAACTGATCCAACTGATCCAACTGATCCTAAAGACCCTACAGATCCAACTGATCCAACAGACCCTACGGATCCAAAAGACCCTACAGATCCAACTGATCCAACAGACCCTACAGATCCAACTGATCCAACGGACCCTACAGATCCAACTGATCCTACTGATCCAACTGATCCAACAGATCCAACTGATCCTAATAGTCCTATTAATATTGGAACTATTGAGCATCCTGTTGGAGATAAATGTAATTTACAAATGCAGAATAAGCTAATTAATTTTGTAGATAATAGATATGCTATTATTTATATTTGTAATAGCATGTTTAGCGCCAGATTATTTAATAAAGATGGATTGGAAATTTAGAGCATAAGCATAACAGTTGAAATTGTGTTTATTTTAGATACAATCTTATTTTAGGATTAAATTATTTTAGCAATTGTTTTTGTAAACAGACCAAACTAATATCAAATTTTTTCAATCGATAATAGTTTTTAAACTTTAAATTATAAATTAGAGATAAATACGGATTCTATTATTCATAGTATTTAACTTCAGCCAATGACTCAAAATTTTGTAATTTTAATCTCAAATGATAAATAAGTTGAAATTGACTAAACTTTTATTAATTGTCAGTCTCAAATGTTAACAATTTTTGATTTTGGTTTTTCATAAACAGCTAACAAAGTAGATTTCAACTATCCTGATGGAATTACTTAGAATACTTGTAATTAAAACAAAGTATCCGAAATTAAAATTGTTGACAATATCATATACACATTAGCAATAAGTTAAACAGGAGGGCAATTAATATCTTTAGATTCTTTTGGAATAGTTCTATAGTCATTTACATTAGATATTCCTAATATTGAAAAAATTAAATTTGAGATTAATTAAGAAACTATTATCTTTATTTACAAGACATTTGAAGCATAAGATTGGAGTTTAAGAATTTGCAATAAGATATTAATAATCATTTTTGATAAATTAGACTTTATTCCTGGAAATTCAGATATTTAATTGGCCATTGTGTCTAACAACCTATTCATATAATGGACTTAAAATGATAACCTGAAAAATTCCTCATTTTAGTTCTTAGATTTGTAAGGAAATGAACTTTCAACAGGAGTTATATCTAGTGATGCTTAGATTAGTAGTACTTAAATAACTGTTTTGATGAAAGGTTATATTGGATTTACTTGGACTGTTCAAAACGAAAATGGTGAATGGGTAATTTCTTATGCTGTCATGAATTAAAGTGGATAATTTGTTGATAAAATTGAGATTCAGTGTTCTGAAAATTGTTAAACATGCCTTACTGAGAAATACTGTACATAATGCCAAACTAGATATATGATATAAGAAATTGGTTATAACGAAAACTATTGTTAGAAATCATGTGACCCTAATTGCTTATCATGTGATTATTACAAAAATTGTTAGATTTGCAAAGACACATATTATAAATAAAATGATTCATGCATATTAGATGAAGTGTAAGCTAAATCAATTCGAATTAATTAAGAAGCTTCATTAGGTTTGGCAAATTAAGAGGGAGCTAAATTTAGTGATGGTTCAATAATAGTAGTATGGTCAAGTTATTTTTAAGATATTAATAGTTGGGGAGTATTTGGTCAATTAATTGATAATAATGGTGTTAAAATTGGTGATAATCTATAAATTAATACTAAATCTAAAGGTAATGAGCACTCCCCAAAAATTGCAGTTCTATCGGATGATACAGTTGTAATAATTTATGTTGATGGTGATCCGTAAATGAGTGAAGCGATAATAAAGGCTTCAAAATTTGATAAGTATATGCAACGAATTGGAGATGAATTTGAAGTTGGTACAATTCGGTATATTGAAAAGACTTTATTTGGTGAAGCATAATGGAAAATAGTAAGTTTAAAAAATGGAGGATTTGTCATTGAATATTTAACACAGAGAACTAAAGTTAAAAATTAAATTTGCCTAAATTTCTATGATTCATTAGGCAATTTAGTAGCTTAATAATCAATTGAAGGATAACCAAATCTAATGTTCTATCCTCATTTATTAGCTGCTAATGATATTAGTGTTGCTTTATTCTATTGTGAATAAAATATGGGATTTGCAGTTAATTTGTATTCATACGAAGGTAGTTTATTTAAAAAAAAATAATTGAATATGTTCAATTAGTTTCGGCTTGATAGGGTATTTTTAGAGCATACAAGCGATTTTTATGCAGTAGGATATTTAATGTATCAAGAAAAATATTTTGTCTAAGTATAGTTATTCGATAAAGATTTTATTGAATTTGGAGATCCATTAACAATTAAATAATTAGACTACTTTCAAGAAATTTAAATGAATCAATGTGATGAAGGATTACTATTATTAGTCCATTTGTGGGTTAGTCAGTAAGATATTTAAGAGCTTTATTTCATAAAGGACAAATAATTTTCCTTAATAAATACATTCCGCATAGATGCTTCTTATTTGTAAAAAATGAATGAGTACAAAAACTTTAAGATCATTCCATCCTTGAATTAGTAATTCTTTATATTATGGATAAAGTAAAATAAATTCAGTGTCTTCGATAATTATCATCTTTACTTATAGTTTCTATCATATGATTAATAAATAATTGTAAAAGATTAGATTGTTTGTCTATTGAATTGTTAAAAATGTTAGGATTCTACTCATTGTGATCAATGTCTTGATCATTATTACTAAAATGAAAATCGATGTGATGCTATTTGCGAAGTAGGATGTGCTTACTGTAATTTTCCATATTATTGTACTATATGCTAAAAAGACTATTATTTAATTGAAGAAGGAAAATGCTCTAAAGTTCCTATATATTAAACTTAATTGTTAATAGAGTATTAAGTAGGCGAAGTTTTTTAAAAAGTAAAAACTGTGAATGAGAATTAGTAAGTTTATTTTTCTTTATTCCTTTCATATCTAAATATTAAGATAATGAATGGAGAATAGATAGTAAATAGTTTTTCTGTTAATTATTAAAGTTCAGAATATATGACATACGTAACAATATTTTATGAAGATGAAAATGTCATAATTATTTTCTATTCTTAAAATAGAGAAATATAAGTACAAAGATATGACTTAAATTCCAAGTTATTAAGTTAAGTTATGTTAGACTTTTCATAATTTTCAGAAATTTAGATTTCAGATTATGCCATATTTTTAGAACCAATTTAGGGTTTCTAATATATTCTTACATTTTATGAAGAAATATTGATAGAAAACTCAATTTAAAATGAAAACTAAATTAATTTTTATTATGCTAAATTAGATTTAGGATTATAAAAAGTAGAAGATATTTAGATAATTTTTACATAAGTATAATAATATAGGTTTAACATTGTTAAAGGATTTGATTATATTACATTATTTGATTAATATGGTCAGCGTTTCTAAATACAAAAAGATAAAATAGAAGAAAAGTTCTGTGATACCCCTCGATTGTATGAAGGAGACTCATGTAGTTTACCCGTATCAGAAAACTGGAATTTAATCAAATTATTTAATGAATATGGATTTAGTTCGTTGGCTTTGAGCCCATTTACTATTGGTTTATTTGATAGTAAAGTTTAATATCAAATCGAAGATGGATAAGGTGAAATTAAATTCTAAAATACAAATGTTTTGAATAAAGGTATGAATAGATAAACAATTGTTAAAGTATTAAAATATATCAACTCATTTGTCACATTCATTTAACAAGAAAACTAAGAACTAATTTATGAGCAAAAAAATTTGATAGCTTAATTTATATATAATACCGGCAGAAAAATAGGAGATTAGATATATATTTGTTCTTTACCTTAAAATGTCTTGGAAATTATTTAATATAACAATGGATTCAAAATATTAATGTAAAAAGATGAATGTAATGATGAAACATGCACTAGTCATTTATTTTAGACGATATTTGATAGAGAAAATGATCTACCAGATCCAGACCAGCCTTAATTAATAATGAAGGACCCTATCAAAGATGGAAAAGGTATTGAAATTGCAGATAAATGCAGTTAATAACCAATTAAAGATCTTATGAAATACTCTAACAAGGATTATGCAATACTATATATTTGTTAGAATGTGTTGAGAATGAGAAAATTCAATTCAGATGGAGAAGAATTAAAATTTGTTGAAATTACTGTTGAAAATATTCATCTTTTTGATGTAACTATAGTAAATGATCAAATCTACATAATTATGGTTTATGATTCAGATAAAAAAATTAGTAAGGTTTATAAATTAGATGAAAGTTCAAATAAATTGATACCATAATTAGATCAAAGTTGTGAGTTAGATATTTAAGATATTAAAATTGAAAGTTTACCAATGAAGTATCTTCTTTTCATTACTTGTCTAAAGAATTATGTATTTGATGGAGTCTCTTAAATTGCATAATCATAATCATTGTTTATTTATGATATTTCAAATGTAATGGTCTTTTAAAAGATAGATATAAATAATCCTTAAATCTTTACAATTGATGATTGTAATAAAAATATCATTAAAGCTATTAAAGTATTAGATTCCTCGATCTATTTAATAAATATCAATCAATTTAGTCTTAAATTGATGGTAATTAGTGACTATGGACTTTACCAGTCTACTACTAGTACTAATTTTCCTTATGTCTCTGAAGTCAAACTTGAAATGAGTAAAGAATTCGTTGTATTAATGTACAAATTAAAGGGAAAAAAAGATTGGGTATTTAGTATTGGTAGGGACATTTACTAGTGCCTATTTAATAGCTATAGATCTGATTAAAGATTCACAGATTTTTCGATTGCAATATTTTAGAATTAGATTGCTATCACTTTTTGTGAAAAACTAAACTAATATTTAGTTTATAAAATATTGAATAGCGATGGAGAAACTATAATTTAGTAACAAATTTAAATTGATTCATAAATAAGTAGACCATTGCTAGTTTCCTTCTCTAATTAGCAAATGGGATTTGCATGGGAATATTAAAATAGTGAAGCACAATGGGGATTATAATTATCAATACTTAGCAATACTGGAGATTTAGATAAGTTATTAATTAATGTTTGTTCACCTAATTGCGAGTCATGCATAAGCAATACTGAATGTAAAACATGTATGAATGGATATGAAATTTGGTATGATAAATTGAAAGGTGGGTTGTTTTGCAAAATTTAGAATAAATCTTCTTGTCTTTACCTTTAAGGTGATGCATGTTTGATTTGCCCTTCATAGCTTTATCCTTATGAATCAGATTGTATAGTTGATGATTTCTAATCTAAGTCATTAGTTGTTAATGAATTTACCTATTTCACTCAAACTAAGCCTTCTATAGCTGGATTTAGTGACGGTTCCGTAATGGCAATCTGGAATGGTAATTATGAAGATGGATTTAATTGGGGTGTTTAAGGTTAGGTACTAGATAGTTAGAGAGAAAAAATAGGAATTAACTTTTAAGTGAATTAAATTACTCAAGGAAACCAACATTCGGCTTAGATTTCGATATTAAATGATGATACTGCCATTATCTTATATATTGATGGTAATCCAGAAGAAGGAGCAATACTAAAGGTTGCCAGATTCACCAAAAATTAATAACGAATTGGTGACGATATTGATATAGATGTAATTAGATATTATAGGTTTGATATTACTAATGATAACGTTGCAAAAGTGATTAAACTAAAGAATGGAGGATATGTAATTGGATACTTAACATTAGTTGGAGAGCCATTATAAAAAGCATTAAAATTAAAGTTCTATAATTCTGGCAATTAGTAAATTAGCAATTTAATTAAAACTATAGAACAATTTAGTTCAATTGATGATATATTCTTGATATCATCTACTGATTAGAATGTTGCAATTATACATGCATTTTAAGTACATATTTATTCATTGGATGGATCATTACTTATTTCAAAAGATTTTATGCTTTAATTCTTTTTAAATTAAGCTTATTTAAGTAGTATCTCTTAATATTTTGTCTTAGTATTTTATACTTATGATAATAATAATATATCAGCATATGCTCAATTTTATGATTAAAATTTTGTGCCTTCAGGAGATAAAATATTGATAAAATCGATTCCCTAATAGGTAGATGGTAAGTACATGTAAATTTCCTATATTCAAGTTGATTAATATAAAGGAGGGCTTTCTGTGATAATTGAATTTGTTAAAAATGGCTAATCTTCAACATAAGAACAGTACTATTTAAATTCTAATATGGAAATTCAATATATGAATTAATATAAGATCAAAAATAATTGGAGCGTATTAACAAGAATGAAAATCGCTGAATCAGTGGATCAATCATTTTTTGTGATCTGGGCTAAGGTGAACATATTTGATTTTTATGACAACTCTAATATTTGGATATAAAAAATGACTGGCACAGGAGAACATTCCACTCAATTAATAATCTAATGTAATAAGGGTTGCACCAAATGTATCACTCAATATGAATGTACATAATGCGTGGGTGACTATTTACTAATAGATTAGTATTGTCATCCAGTTTGCTAATAGAACTGTAAGAGTTGTATCATGCCTTCAGTTTGTATTCAATGTAAGGATGGATACTATGAAGAAATTTAAGGATTATGCTCTCTTCTAAAGCCAAGCTATCATTAACCTTAACCTTTAATTCCTTAAGAAATTTAGGGTGAAACTAAGGCATTGGTAAGTTCAAGTGATGGAACTTCATGCTTCTTCACTTTATATCGTTCACAAGATAGCGAAAATTATTAATGGAATGCTTATTTCATTTTTGAGTCATAATTAACTAAGAAATTAACAATATAGAAATAAATCAATTATTTCACTAATTTAGAAGTTTAAAAAATTGAGTAAGATTATGTAGGAGTTAGTTATTTTTATGACTAAATAGAGGTTTTCAGAATTGGTTAAAATTAATAAGTGATCATACATAAAGTTATATATCTCCAATTGATCGATTCAGATTCATCTACATATAAAGATTGGGCCGTTTTAGTGGCATTGATAAATAATTAATATTCTCTAACTTACATTTAAAATGCATATGATAAAGGTTCATAAGGAAAGATTTACAAGATAACTTTGGATTCTGAATTAGTTCCTATTGGATAGCCCTAAGTTATTTTCCAATAAGAGAATTTAAGCTCAAAAGAAAGAATTGATTCTACTACTTATAGCTTTTATTCCATAAATGGAATAATTCTATGGACAGGAGAGTAATTGATATAGAGGAATTGCCCATATTCTTAAATTTTGAATAGCTATTCCTGTAATATATTTGACTTGTAAAATGGTAATCTAATCTAAATATTTACACAATTTTTTTTCGAACCGAATGCTTTTGTGAAAGGAGGATAATTGAGTTATTACAGACTACTAAATAAGGAATACACACCTATAACTTTAGAAATGAAAATAAATGAAAATAAATTGCAATAGCAAGAATTTATAAAATTTTTATCCTTTTCAAATACATTTGCCATAGTATTAAAGGAATATCCTAGTTATAATTCGTTTAAGTTCTAATTGGTAATTTAATACTTTGAAAATTCTGGTACAAAACTAGGTTCACAAATATATATTGGCTTATTTTAATCTGATACATTTATAAAGTTTATTTAATTAGAGAAAAGTTGTTAGATATTTTGGTAAGAAAGAAAGTGCTTGGATGAAATATGCTTAACATAATAAAATATGATATTATTTAAGGAGTATGATGAATAAGGAAATGAAATTACTAATAGTTAAAATATCAAATGCATGTAATAATGTGATGAATGTATAAATGAAAGTTTTTGTACTAAATGTAGTACAAATTACAATTTAGATGCTAATTCATAATGTGTATTATAATGCCCAACAAACTGCAACAAATGTTCAGTTGTTTCTTAATGCGAGATTTGCTAAACTGGTTATGAATTAATTAATTATCAGTGCATCAAATTAAATTGCCCAAATAATTGTGATAAATGTTATAAGGAATAAAATAACATTGTATGTTATTAATGCCAAGATAATTATTATTTGAATCAATTAGACTGTTTACCTTAATGTCCATCCACTTGCAGAACTTGTGACTTACCATTGATTTGTACAAGTTGTCCTGAAGGTTTTGTATTGACATCAGATGCTAAATGTAAATTTGAAGACTAAACTGTTATTNATCAATTATTTCACTAATTTAGAAGTTTAAAAAATTGAGTAAGATTATGTAGGAGTTAGTTATTTTTATGACTAAATAGAGGTTTTCAGAATTGGTTAAAATTAATAAGTGATCATACATAAAGTTATATATCTCCAATTGATCGATTCAGATTCATCTACATATAAAGATTGGGCCGTTTTAGTGGCATTGATAAATAATTAATATTCTCTAACTTACATTTAAAATGCATATGATAAAGGTTCATAAGGAAAGATTTACAAGATAACTTTGGATTCTGAATTAGTTCCTATTGGATAGCCCTAAGTTATTTTCCAATAAGAGAATTTAAGCTCAAAAGAAAGAATTGATTCTACTACTTATAGCTTTTATTCCATAAATGGAATAATTCTATGGACAGGAGAGTAATTGATATAGAGGAATTGCCCATATTCTTAAATTTTGAATAGCTATTCCTGTAATATATTTGACTTGTAAAATGGTAATCTAATCTAAATATTTACACAATTTTTTTTCGAACCGAATGCTTTTGTGAAAGGAGGATAATTGAGTTATTACAGACTACTAAATAAGGAATACACACCTATAACTTTAGAAATGAAAATAAATGAAAATAAATTGCAATAGCAAGAATTTATAAAATTTTTATCCTTTTCAAATACATTTGCCATAGTATTAAAGGAATATCCTAGTTATAATTCGTTTAAGTTCTAATTGGTAATTTAATACTTTGAAAATTCTGGTACAAAACTAGGTTCACAAATATATATTGGCTTATTTTAATCTGATACATTTATAAAGTTTATTTAATTAGAGAAAAGTTGTTAGATATTTTGGTAAGAAAGAAAGTGCTTGGATGAAATATGCTTAACATAATAAAATATGATATTATTTAAGGAGTATGATGAATAAGGAAATGAAATTACTAATAGTTAAAATATCAAATGCATGTAATAATGTGATGAATGTATAAATGAAAGTTTTTGTACTAAATGTAGTACAAATTACAATTTAGATGCTAATTCATAATGTGTATTATAATGCCCAACAAACTGCAACAAATGTTCAGTTGTTTCTTAATGCGAGATTTGCTAAACTGGTTATGAATTAATTAATTATCAGTGCATCAAATTAAATTGCCCAAATAATTGTGATAAATGTTATAAGGAATAAAATAACATTGTATGTTATTAATGCCAAGATAATTATTATTTGAATCAATTAGACTGTTTACCTTAATGTCCATCCACTTGCAGAACTTGTGACTTACCATTGATTTGTACAAGTTGTCCTGAAGGTTTTGTATTGACATCAGATGCTAAATGTAAATTTGAAGACTAAACTGTTATTGATTAAGTCAAAAATACAAGTGTGAGCACACCAATAAGATATACATTCCCAGATGGATCCTATGTATTAGTGTGGTACTAAAATGGTGAAAAAGCAGGAGTATATTTCTAATTATACTCTGTCGATAATTCTAAGGTAGGAAGTGAAATCATAGTATCAGATTAGACAAGAAGATTGTTAGTGGATTCTTCAATAACGAAATAATATTATGCTCATTTAGCAGCTCTTGATTACAACTTTTATATTCTTTGGGCTGATTCTACCTCAGATTAGACTAATTTCCTTTTACAAGAATTCGATTCTACTGGTACTAAATTAACATCTGCTTAGTCAATTGGAGTATCTAATAACAATGTTGTGTCATCACTGACTCAACCTTGTTAATTATTACCACTATCCAATAAGAATATGCTTGTATCATTCATGACTCAAAGCCCTGAAGATTAATCAAATTACAACTTTAAATACTAATTAATTGATCCTAATCTCTAAGGTATCAATTCAGTTTAAGAGATTCCTAATGTGAGTTATTAAACAATTCCTTCAATTACAGAGGGAGACTAAGGAATGATATATATTAGTTACACAAGCAATGGATATGTGTTTGTCCAATAAATCACCTAATTTGGAAATCCAGTTAATTAGCCTTAAGCCATTAGTGATGATGGAATATTTACACTTAAAACAGCTTATCTTCAAAGCGGAATGTTTGTATTCTTATGGGAAAACAAGAATGTACAAACTTACAAAGTCATGTTAAGTCTTAACTATTAATTAGTTTCTAAGGATTTATCTTCAAAAAGTGAAGTTAAGGGAATTGGAAGTCCTTAAGTTAAAGAATAAACACCAGATTTAAAATAATTCAATAATGGATTCATTGTAGCATGGTAAACTACAGATTCACAATACTAAGCAGATGGAATAAAATTCTAAATATTTGATTCGTTGGGTGTCTAATTGACTTAGATTATAAATGTAGCCATTTCAGGAAAATATCCTTAAAATCCTAACATTCAAATAATAAATGATGATTAGTTTGCCATTACATACATATCCAAAGGTTTAGATGTTGATGGATCTATTTTGGGAGATAGTATTCAAATCAAGTACTATAATAAATAAGGACAAGAGTACTTTGTCACAACTTCTCAATTATGTGGAAAAGAATGTAACATTTGCTAATCTCCATTAAATTGCTATAGATGCTCATATGGTTATTATCTATCTTAAGATAATTAATGCATCATGGATTGTGGTCTCTATTGCAATTAGTGTGAAGTACCTTTGGTATGTTAATCTTGTGTAAGTGGTTACGAAATAAATTCAAGTAATTCCTGTACTGAAGTGTCATGTCCTGCAGGATATTAAAGAAACTAAAAGACTAAATTATGTGATCCTGAATGTCCAAGTGAATGTGTTTGTACACTTCCAAATATCTGTAGTTCTTGCATAGCTGGTTATTATTTGAAGGATAGTAAATGTAATTTAACATCTAATCTTTACCCTGAAAGTCCAATTTCTAATCCCTATGTATTCTATGCACTGATAGTTGTTTGTATAATGTTACTAATATCTTGGATATGCTGTTATAAATGCTACATTCACCATAGAAAAAATGACAAAGTGCATTTAGTCAAAGTGTCTAATACAATTGAAGAAATCAACGAACAACACCCTGCTGCAGCATATTAGTAGTCATTCTAAGATAACATATTAAAAATCAGTCCTTAAGTATAAGAAGATGAGATTAAGCAAGATTTCATAATGAAGAATGATTTCTTGAAAAAGGAAGACTCTATGAAAAATGAAGACTCCATGTAAAATGAAGACTTTATGAAAAATGAAGACTCCATTTAAAAGGAACGCTCTATAGAAAAAGAGGACTATATGTAAAAGGAGGACTCCATGAAATGGGAGAACTAAATGAAAAGAGGAAAAACAATCAAAAAGATGGACTCCATTAAAAAGGAAGAGTTTATGATGAAGGAAGAGAAACATTTTGAGAATAAACTATAGATTATTCTGATAGATAATGAGGATGATAGTGTATCACAAGTTGGTTAATTTTAACAAATAGATAAGGAAGCCCCCCAAAATTAATTTTTATAGATCTATAGTTTGGATGAAAAATGAAAAATACAATAAAAATAAATATGAAAATATTATGCTCAATGTTATTTTTTCTACAGTTTTCTACCCAACGCCTTCTCGAATAAATCATCAAATAATCTTTCTATTTATTCTGGTAATTATTATTGATTGAAGCTAAAATTGTTAAATAAAATCTTTTCCTAGTTTCCAAGGAATATAGGTTTCCATCCTTCAGAAATCATAATTTCCTTTTTGGCTTATTTCTTACCTGTTAAGCTGTTGCCTCTGAAATAAACTGAGCCTGATAGTTCAAACGCAATTTTAGCATCTTGAAACAACAATGCAACATCAATTAGATATATCCAGCAAGGAGCATCAACTTTAATCTTAACTTTTTCATCTAAGGAATTAATATATTATCTGAAGAAATTTATTAGTATATTTTCTTATAAAGACTTCTACATCTATTTACTAACGCGTTTAGGTTTCATTTAGATTTGAGGTAGTGACAATTCAGGATGACGTAGTTTTAATATTTTAATGCAAGTTAAATAACCCTAAGATAGTTTAGAAATTATAAAAATACATTTTAAAATGAATAATTTCTACTTTCAAGCAATTTTGTAGATTTTTATAATTTTTTTTCTATAACATGTAATATTTCAGCATCATTAACATTTGCATAGATTAAAGCAAATATTCTCTAAAAAACTTTATTTTATTAATATTTATTGGTCAATTTAATTTAATATAGAAGTTCAGATTTTAAAATGAGTAATAAATCCTAATCAATGTTTCCATTGGTTTTCCAGATTTCTAATATTCTATCCAATTCTCGATGTGGAACTGCAGAATCGAGTTATTTTACTCTCTGAATGATTTATTCAATTATTTCAGATTCAGATCCATAACTTTAATACATGGTTATTAGGTTATTAAGATCTAATTCATCTAGGTGATTATCCAATACAATTTAGAGTTTTTTTCTAACTATTTCATAAACATCATAAAAGGATATTGGTTAAATTCGACTGAATTTGAAAAATATACTAAGTAGAGTAGTCAAAGCTTCTAAGTAATTGTTTATTTGAGTTTGATCGAATTTCAATTGATTGAGAATAGTAAATAATTGATTTTCTGTAAAAACAAGAGGGAGTTCATATTCACTATAATGGTATTACTCAACGCTTGATTCTTGCATTCTAAACTTTCTACTCATGAACAAGAATATTTATTTGAGTGTAATAGTCATTTCTGTGAGTGGAATAGCTTCTAGGTTATTGCACATTTATACTACCAGTGTTTACCAGGCTGACAAATCTAACATGTTAAAATGATTCATTATTTGAGACACATCCTAAAGATAATAGGGTTGGATCAATTATTATAATTCTTCATTCAACTTTTCATATTCCTCGTCTCCCTTCTTCTCATATGCTTCGTAATATTATTGGGCAATATCATTAAATTAAGGTGATTTAAATTAGAATTAAACATCTTTGAGTTAGCAGTCAACCAGGCCATATTTAAAGTTTGATTTGTCTCCAGATTTCAGGAATGTAGAGAAACATTCTTTGAGGATATTTAATCTCATTTAATTGTGTTATTTAATTGATTAATCTATTTTAATAAGTTAATACTATAAGAAAAACATCATTTGAATTCATTAATAAATATTTATTCTGCCATTTCATCGCTACTCGAATACAATGCAGCTGCTCGTTCCCAAATGATCTCTTCAAGTATTTTTTCTGTTATCTAAGAAGTATAAACAAAGTAATTACTAAATCAAATTACTCAAGATTCTTAGGATAATACTACTTATCTTGATTAACAAATTAAATCCTCTTCTTTCTGTCCTCCATTATTTTAATTATGAATCCACTCGACAATTCTATTGAACGAAAACGGTCCATGGGATTTATGTAAAATTATTGGTCTCTACCCAATTATTCAACAGGTACATATTGATCAAGTCTTGCTATACATATATCTATTATTACTATCTCTCATAAATTGTTATCGTGTTTATTAGAAATTCTATTCAACCTTGTCTTAATCTAAAGCGATATCCTTCACAGCTTCTATGTAATCACACAATGCCATCTATTCGTATCTCTACCTTTCTTCCTCCTTCTTCTTCATTTCCAAAGTATCGAGTATGTCTACCATTTCAAATAGTAAATCATCAATCAGCAATTCAGTCAATCTTTCGGAATGAACCTAAATCATTTTAGAGACTCCTCTTGCTAATAGATGTCCAGTGAATGGATAGTCAATTTATACACTATCAATCTTCTTAACCAATGGATCTACTTTTCCCTTAATCTTATCCAATTTTTCGTTGATTTCCTTATAATGTTTATTCGGATTCTGAGCTTCAGATCTCAGCAATTATTAATGTTTATCTATTAAGGCATCTAATTCATGTTGTCTTTGCAATTCTCTTTTTTGGATTTCAATCAATTCATTTTTCAATTTGTTATCATCAATCCTCACTTATTATGGCTGTTACTAAGGTTATTTTTAAGGTATCAAATCCAAATCATTTTAATCATACTCTCCTGGTAATAATGGTTTTTTGGCTTCGTAATGGATTAAATGGATTCCATCCTTCCAATTAGGATAATTGTTTTATTGTGGTTCAACATAGATATCATCAACATTTTTTTCTAATTGTTTTTTTTTATCTTGTTTCTTTTATTCTTTTGTTTTGTATGGGGATTCCTTATTTTCCATACCCTTCTTCTTGGCATTCATAATGTCTTAGGCCATATCAGGATGTTATTGTGTCTTCAATTGCTTTAACTTTTCTTCAAATTGTTTGTTCTACTCTGCCTTCAATTTCTTCTCTTAGTCTATCATCCATTGCAATTGTTCCAATTCTCTCTTCTATTTCTTCATCTCAGATACATCCTTCTTATATTGCTCTAATTAAGATAACATTCATTACAATCATTGATCACTTGTTCGATGTCTTTAATCGTGGCGTACGATTTAACAGCTGCAGGAGGTGGGTTTTCTAATTGTCTTTTTTTATTCTCTTTTTCTCTCTCAATTTTTTCCTTTTACAATTTGGTTTCAATTTTGAATATTTCATTCTTCTTCAAATTATCAAATGGTTTTGGCTTGGCTTCGACCTTATCATTCCAGGAGGGTTTGAACTTCTCCTGTTTCTATGCACTTGAGGGACGGACTTTTTGGACAGAATCTATTTTCTATTGCGAAACTTTTTTTGAAGCCTCTTTGAATTTGACATTGGAATGTTGTTTATTTTATTTTGTGGGTACCTATAATAGAATTAAATGAATATAGAAACATTTTCAAACTTAATTGCTTTGGAAGGTTGGAGCTGGGATGTGGGTTAAGGGGAACCAAATGCTAACGAGTCTTAATTATAAAATTAGTTATCCATATTTTAAATATTATTATATATACAAAAAGAAATCATTACTATCTAAAAACAAAGCTAGATTATCTTGTTTAATAAGGAGAGATGGAAGGTAATTGCAAATGAATTCTCTTCTAACTATTGACTTTTGGCAATTGTATGTCCAGAGAAGTTTTGTATCTGGAAGTGCAATCTAGAATTATTATTATATGACGTAGTTACTGTAGCATCGATTCGAATTGAGCATTTTATTTTTAGTACTCGACACCAGATCTTAGGAGGAAGTCATCTTGGTTAATTAAATAGTCTTCAAACTCTGCGGTTTGTAGTAGGTTTTCTGATGATGACGAATATTGATGTGCGTATCAGTGTAGACTCTTTAAGTTTTGGGAGCATCATCATTAAGGAAGATCTCATTGATTTCATCAGAATTCTATGATTTCAGATAGTACATTTCTTCATGACATTGCTATTTGAAGACCTTGACCATCTACAATGCCTTCACTATCTAAATATTTTTAAAATTAATTTAAGTACAAGCTGAAACTTTTAAATAAAATTGTATCTTTAAATGATTTCTTTATTGGTGATCGGATGAGACTTTCGGTCCTCTCCCAATAACCAGGGGTGTTCCAAACATTATTCTGCTGTCATTCTATCGATCGGACTGCGAGTAAGGGTGTTCTTGATGAAATCCTGGGCCATTCTTAGATATTATGAATAAGATATACTCCGATAGATGAGGGGGATAGGTGATATGAAATTCTCGAGAAAGAGTATGGTAATATTCTTTTTTGGTTTGCCCTTCAGTCCAGATAGGGTGCTTGTTGTTGCACAGCATCTGGTAAAATATTACTCCAAGAGAGAAGATATCAAGCGCCTTATTTAAATAGTATAAAATACTTGCGTTTATTCACAACCATTTATGAGTTCAGGTGCAATATAATATGGAGTTCCAACTTGCTAGCCGATGATGCCTCTGCACACAATCTAGTATCCTAGGCCTAGATCTATCAATTTCACATGATTGCCATTAGAAATAAAGATGTTTTCTAATTTTAGTTTGACAAAATACCAGGCTTGAGATCTCTATGTATGATTCCTTTGCGATGTATGAAGGCCAAAGCATTTAAGACTTAGAGCATAATGTTTCTAATTTGGAATTCGTCAAGTGTTTGTTCCTTCAAGACAACATCTAGCGTAGTTCCAATTAGTCTTTCCATGATGAGGTAGATAAAATTATAAGCAACCAGAACCTTAAGGAGTATAAGGAGAAATTCTAACCTTGTACAATTTGACAATATTTGGATGAGAACTCTCTTACAAAAGCGATGACTCATTCTCCTGTTCAAAATAGGGCGTAATCTAGTGTTTTAAAAGGCAATACTTTGATAGCCACCACTTTATCTAACTATTAACTGTAGGCTGCAACCACAATTCCAAAACTGCCTCTTCCCAAGACTTCAATGTACCTAAAGTAATCGCTCAGTAAGATATCGTTTAAATTATCAATTAATTATTAAGGGTCCATTATTTTATATATATTATTATTTATTCATCACTTTGAATTGGTCAATGAACATATGTAGACCACTCCTTCTCCTCCACCGAAAGCAAATTTGTTACTCTTATTTCCGTAATCCACACAGTAAACTCCTATGCGAATATTTGAGATTATTGATACCTTCTTATAAGTCCTGGATGTAACCGCATGTTTAATATTGATTATTAATATCGAACAACTTTAATTCTTATCGACCACTGCTACCAGCCAAGATGGTGTCTCCATTTATTTTACTGAATTGACAAGAATAGACATAGAAATCACTGTTGGTATTATTTTTATCCCATGGTATCTCTTAGATTAGTTGCCTGGTACCAAAATCCCACAATTGCATTTAGTTGTTTGTTCTATAAGAGCCCGTCAAGATTTAACCATTTCTAGATATAGAATGTAAATGTGGATACCTAAAATCTAAACTATCCCCAGAAAGATTAGGACCATAGATAGTTCCGATAGATTTGTGATCTCTAAGATCCCAGATCAAGAGATTACCATCCCATCCACCAGAGAGTAGAATGTTGGGTGTTTCTTCCAAATACTTGAGAGCAAAGATTCTGTTCTGATGTCCTGGTTGATTGCTTGTGTAAATAATGAAATCTTACTAATCAGCCTTGTCAAAAGTGTGGATCACTTCTTTCTTTTCATCGTCGTAAACACGTATCTATTATAATCACTCTCAAATACTCACTTTAAAATCTTTGCCGGCAGTAGCAAATTGATCTCCGTCTGATCTTATATCTAAGGCCAATAATTGATTGCCCTATTCGACTGTTCTGAATAATTGCTTTCCCGTTTGAGCCTGCCACATCATTAGGGAGCCATCAGAATTCGCTGATAAAAACACGCTTTTGGCTTTATTGGCTACATCTCTCCTCCATCTAATTGCAGTTGTTGGACTGGCTCCTTCTGAAGATCCCTGCAAATTGAATGCCAATTTCCCTTAAATATTTCTGCTTTCTTTATACCAGACACTATGTTAAAAACCTTGACTGTTCCATCCGAACATCCAGCTGCTATGAGTTGATCCTCGAAATCGAATCTCAAACAAAAGATTTCAAATTCAGGGTTTCCAAAGAATGTTTTTAATGATATTTTTTTTGTCTTACTCTGTACTTCCCCAAATCTTATAGTCTATACAAATACTTACTTCAGCTATCCATAACTATATTGAGTTTATTTTTTATTTGTTTTCTTTTTATCCCTTGATGTTGAACGATCTTTTCTTTATTTGGGGTCCATTTTAATTATTAATTTTATGAAATTTTAAAACCCAAAAGGCATCTTGTCTGTGATCTTTGTCTATGGCATCATCTTGAGTGAGTATTATGTATTTGTATTTCATTATTTACCTTATAGATACAGCAATGTATTATATTTATCATTAATATAGAATAGTGGATCCACAATCATCATTGGGATTGAATTTACACTCATCTACTTCATGATTCATTGGGCCTACATCCAAGCACAAATCCAATCCCCAGGACATCCCTCTCCTGATTTGGTATTCGCATCCCCCCCTAATCTTAGGCCAAAAATTACCAAGAACATACTCTCGAAGAAATCAAGAGCAGAACCAAAAAACACTCAGAAATCATCCAAAAAAAACGAAAACAAAAACTAATGAAGAAATACGAATTGGCCATCGATGAAGAAGATGAATTATTGTACTCCCCATATCATATCATTTATCTAGTGACATCATTTAAGCCATGCAACTTGATTCCTATTGTTTCAAATGCAAAAATGTCAAATAACCCAGAACCCATCATTGCAAAGAATGTAATAAATGCATTCTCAGAATGGTATTACACAACAACTTAAATAGGATCATCATTGTCCCTGGGTCAACAATTGCATAGGATAGAAGAATCACAGATTCTTTTGCCAATTCATTATCTATGCATTACTGTGCATGTCCCAATGTGTCATCTTCATCACAATCGAACTCCTTGGTGACACCCAACTCAAAGGAGATTCAAAATTCCTTTGTCAAATGTGTGTACTAACTTCCTTCCTCCTTTGCCTCTCCATGGGAACACTTCTAGCATTTCATCTGTATCATATTGCCAAAAATGTAACAACCGTTGAATTCCACATCGAAGAAATGAAAACAGACAATCCATTTTCAAAGTCAAAGGTAATTGACAATTTTAAAGAACTCTTTGGCTCTGAATATATCTATTGGATTCTGCCCTTAACCCAGAGTGAAAGTAAAGTTAGAATTAAACATGACTCATTCGAATTATGATTAGTTATCAAAATTACAACAATTTTATTAATTCTCATAATCCCATTCCTGTTTTAAAACTAGTTATTGTATACTGAAATCATGATCAGGTTCAAGTATTCATAGCCTGTATTTCCTATCATTCATTAATATATCCTATATATACACAGTGAGTTACAATGATTTCTCCTTTTTCATAATTATCTTTTCTTATCATCTAAAATATTTTGAAAATTAATACCTGAGTGATAAATTTCATTACAATTCACTCTGCCATCAAATTGGATATAAGTAATCTATTTGATTTCAAATTGTATATTTTAAAGGATATTATTAATTGAAAAACATTAACTCATTGATGAGGTATTCATATTATTTTGATTTAATGAATTGACTATCAGTAGGTAGAATTATGATCAAATTATTTAATTCTTTCTACTTTGAAATATTAAGGATATATCTATTTTGATGAGAATTCAAATTTGTAAGAACTACTCTGAATAACCGATTGAATTATTTGATTTAAAATAGATTCTCATTTCATTCTCTTTAAATTAAATGACTTATATGTAAAACCAATTATTAGGTATTTGAACAAATAACTGTTCTTTGAATATTGGTATAAAATGAATATACATGATATGATACAAAAATAAGAGAATTATCATTATTTAATAAATGAATTGTGCACCATTTGTTTTGGTTATTAGTAATGAGTAGTAAAAGCTATATATTCATATATTTAATAAATTAATGGCATAAAAGAGATAACTGAAACAACCAGACCCTGGTCAAGTGGTGAATAAGGACATTGTGTTTAGTGAAAACATAAGAAACGAGATGAAATTCTTTGATAAGAATAGAACTGAACATTTTTAATTGAATCCCAATAGAGGTATTTATTAATTGTTATCCATTTCAGTTGTCATTTTGGCTGAAAAACCCAATCATATAAGTATATATCATAATGAAATTGCAAGAACCTCAATCACATTAGTCATCTAGAAAGGAAAAGGATAATGACATCTTTGGAAATCCATATACAGATGATCCTGTTGAAGAAGCATTTTCAAATCAGAAATTAGAAAAGACTTTAGAGTTGAGAAATCAAATTCCAAGATAAAAATACAATTTCCCAATGACACAAAACCAAGAAATAGGGTGGTTTGCCAACTAATTAGTAAATTTTCATAATATATTTTAGAATGTCTATAAACCAACTAAGAATTTTGCAAATCAACAATGTGAAATCACTAAATTTGTGGATAATTATTTTGAAATGACTCATGAAAACCCATTCAAAAAGAAAAGATCTTGATCAAATATATTTATTATCACAATATCTATAATCACTTACATCTATTTATATAACCTTTATATATTAAAAATCATTTATCATATCCTTCCTCTCTGCATAAGTTATTCTAAATATCAAATCCTTCAACCCACTAAATACTCTTTCCTCCTCATGATCAATGTTGACGCCAACTGACTATTTTGCTATTATCATGCATAATTTTTTCGATTAATATAAAAAATAATTGATCTCTCCATAGTTACCCATACTTTTTTATATCCTATTGCAGTCGTTATTTTAATGAAGTTAGTCATATTAAATGAAATATGATATCCTTAGAATCTACTATATGTTAATTCTAGTGAATGATCTTCAGGCTTTATTTATATTATGAACTAGATAGTCTGCAAACTAACCAACTGCAATGACCACTATTTCATAGTACTATTAAATCCATTGAAGTAATTTAATCATCCATAGATACATTATGAATTTAAAATTTATTATTTTAAATTTTTATTCAATCTCAAATCAAGTTTGTTTTTAAATATAAAAAAATTAACCATTCTATTATTTTTGTTTATGTCATCATTTTCTTAGACAAATATTTGCAAATGTTATCCAATAAGAAGGTTTCTAACGTTATCAAAACCCTTATATAACTTAAGTAAATTTCCTTTCATTTAGACTCAAATAATGAAAATTCTAGTTTGAATACATTTATAATTTAAAAGAATATGAATGGTTTCAATGAATAAATCAAATTAGAGGTATGATTATTTGGAATCAATTCACATTTTTCCATAAAGGAGTTTCCATTCATTTTTTAATATTTTTTTCGATAGTTAATACAAATGGTCTTCTATATTTAGTAAACTTGATTTCTAGAAATGGCAGCTAAAGTCTGTTCAAAAATGAACAAACACAGGAAGAGTTTATTTAATATATTTAACAATATAATTTATATTAATTCATGAGTTCATCAGATTATTGATTTTTTGTCTGACCAAATAGTACTCCTTATCCAATTCTGCAATTAATTTATTTGTCACTTTAAATTTCAAGGCTCTATATTTTAGAGTCTTCAAAGATGCTATTTCCTATCAATAACTTATATTTATACATCTGTATTCTAAGTAAAAAACTCAGCTTTGGTTAGATTGTTTAAGAATTGCAATAAATTGTCAAATTTCATTGATAGGATTTTCTCCTCGTAGGTTTCAAAGATACCCAATAATATTTGATAGTATCCACACCATCCTCTGCTCAATAACAGGTCCCAAATATCAAAGAGCACTGTGGAAAACTCATTCTTCATGAATGACCCAGTAAATAGAGTAATAAACCAAGGAGCAGAATAATGGCCTGCTTCGATTTTCTCTTCTTTGAGATGTAAATGGATTTTGGGCATGAATATGGCTAACAAACGATCCAATTTGTAAAAGAACACTCTAATGTACTTTAGATCATATAGGAGGACATCCTTTAACAACTAGTTGATGAGTGCAGAGAAACAACGGAAAGTCAGTTCTTCATCAACCATGATCATGAATATGAATCCCATAACAAAATTCATTCCTTAAGTATATGAGACAGTGTTATTGTAATAAGCATATAATTTGAGTAAATTGTGTAAAGTAAGATGATTAATTTTGCTTTGTAATCCAACACTATTGAATGATCTCTACACATCCTAAGCAATTTATTGTTCCAAAGATGCTTCCTTAGATCCAGCTGACTTTGAATATTTCTCTTTTAGTTTATAATAGTCAAGTTGCACTGAATCTGGTTATAGCAAACTTGTCCATAGCAACTTTCTTTTCATTGATAATCTTTCGCTAAGGTTGTTAAAACACAAATAATGCTGTTTAACTTTAGTGTTTAAAGTGGAAAATTCCTTATTGACAAAAGTTATATTCAATTGATCCTATAATGGCAAATATTTAAGACACTTCTTAAAGATGTAAAATAGTCTCTTTTTTTCCAAAATCATTTATTGGGTTTTTGGTGATTATGGTTGAATTTATTCCATGTAAATTTTAATGGATTCAAATTATTCCAGTAATAATACGATGTCTTGCACTTTAATATTGCACATCTTGGCTAACACTATAATAGTTTCACTTGCATAATCGATTTTAATATCAAGTTTGAGCATCATGGAACAGATTTTTTATAGATTTAAGAGGACCTTAAGGTAATTGAGTTTTTATTCTTGTGTCATTTGTTCCTTGATGATTCGTTTCTTCTAATAGAGGAAATTCAAGATTTCATTTTTCTTGGGTTTATTTTTTTTCTTATTGTTTTATTGTTTGTTTGAATTATTTTCAAGATTCTCCTTCTCATTTAAAAACAATAATAATTATTACCAATTATTTTTGACGTAAAATAATGAGGTTTTTTCAGTTGCCTATGATCCTACAGTTATAAATTGATTTTTTTCTCTCATTCCAAATTGAGTAATGAAGTTTAATAAAGCATTGAATTCCATAACATTAAAAGCTTGATCTTTTTACAAGTCTATATACAATAATAAATATGAATAAATTTACTGATAATTAAGTTTCTGGCAATCAACACTAAGAGATCATTAGCTTATTGATTAATTGTTATTGTATCTGTAGGTGCTTTATCAATAATATCAACGATATTATCCAGCAATTTAATCCTAGTGTCAGCATGTTGAAATAAGGTTTCATAATCATATTGTCCAAGAGCAGTTGAGTACGTGTTATTGCATATAGATTGTATAACATCAGTCAACTGATTGATTTGTTAGACGAGTTGCTAGGACAACTTGAATTTCTGTAGATTGGCAGGATCAAACTTATCATGAGAATCCATATTGGCTTTCCAATCATCATAAGTAATGAAGTTGTCTTGCTTTGTCACCTTGAAGATGTTAAACTTCCTATTCTTCATAATGGTCTTCAGGATGGGCAACTTTTCCATATGATACTTGTTTTGAATCAAATGTAATTTGTCATTGGATTACTGCAACTATTGCAACAATCTCGCATTCAAGGTATTTGTGATCTTGGAAATGTGTTGTAATATCTTTTCTGAAGTGGCTTCTGTAATAGAGGTTCTACCCAATTCATTTGAATCGTATTCGTCAAATGATTTTTTAAATTTGTCGTTGAAAACATCCCATAATTAATTTACATTAGCCAATTCCTATCGATAATCAACAAATAACTCGTCTGCTTTCAACTTCAAGGTTTTCGATTTTTTCTTCTTTTCCAAATCATAAGCTGTTTTTAAATAGTCATGTTGTTTGAGAAACAGAGCTTCTCTTTGCTTTTCAACTTGCTTCAAGAATTCCTGACCCTTAGTGACTAATTCGTTGTTGATTTAGTTGTAATTTTGGGTGAATTCCTCGTAAGGTTCCAAAATGCCTTATTTCATTTCACTCGTCAATTCATCTAGATTGTGAGCAAAATTAATGATGGCGTTGGACAATTGATTATAATAGAAGAGATTCAACTCATTTTCTTCCTAAGTTTATGCCAACTCCAAATAAAATTACTCCGAGTATTCAGTTAATTACATTGAGAGAGTACAAAATGATTAATGGATGTTTCGTATGAACCCCTTGTAGATACCGACCTTATTGATAATTGCATTCTTATACCAATTTATTACTGTTGCTCACTTTACTATTCAAGTCATGCAAATAAGAATAGCTTTCCTAAATGATTTTCTCCTGCATTTATTATATATAAATATAAATATTTATTGCAATATCATAACTCAAATATCAATTTCTCCATCAATTACCTTCCAAATCTACTGAAAGCATTATCCAAATAATTATTCAGTTTAGTCATATTGAAATTCAACGCTGACAATTTCATCACCTTCCCCCTCATCGATACCTGAACCTATCCATAAAATGATTTGTCATTCAATTTCATATCATCAATAACTCCCACATTTTATTTACTGATTCCCAACCGTCTTTAATTGATCGCTTAGGCTTATCTCCTATCAATTTCTGCTCTCAACTCCTTTGTCAATTCTACCCAAGTGTATGTTTCTGGACACAACAATTCACATGGCTCAAAATCCCCTTTGTATGACATCTTATTGGTATTTTATAAGTAAAATCCCAAATAGTAATACTTGAAATCTGGGAAGTGCTGATTCATCAATTTCACATACTCAATCTCAACGAGAGCTCCCAAGGTTCCGAAATTGAATTCCTCAAATATTGGATCATAGAAGAAATACACCGAACTCAAAGCTGTCTCAGTGATATCTACGACTCCAACTGCCACCAATATGTCCCCTACGTAATACCTCATATGAAAGCAGCCCATAAACAGGATCTTACTTTTATCAATTTACGATTATATGAATTTCTTCTAATCCAACCCTTATTCACATAAAAATGACGAATACCCATCCTTACTTTCCTTGGCACTCCCATGAATTTCCTTACAATATCTCTAATACAATTAAAAGTTCTCATCTGTGCATTCTGCTGGCTTCAACAAGACCTTCATGTTTCCTATCTAAAACGAATTTGATTTAAATGTCTCAGCATCTATTAATTTTATGTTTTCTATTTGATGGTTTATAGGTATACATACATTTTTATTGGTTCACAATGTTTTACTCAATGATGATCTTCTACTTTTCCTAAACCACTTATTTTTCAATTTTCTATAAATGGACATCAGCCTTTTATTAGTTTTCTTTTGTGAATACTGACAAAAACCCAGTTGGTTCTTAAACAAATTAGAATTGATTGCTAATGAAATACTTCTAAACAAAGGGGATAAATTGTAAGGCAAATTTAGTGACAGGGAAATCTTAGAATAGCAATTTCTTATTCAGACCATATAAGAGCATCATAAAATTGCTGTAATAGTCTCCTTTGCTATCCACTTTAGATGGGAATATTTGAACTGTATCAATATTGAGATTAACTTGGAATATGGATTGAACATCTTCAATTTTAAATCCCTTGGTTTCAAAATACTCTTTAAACAATTGAATCACTTCAGGTACTTTTTGTGCTATCAATTCTTGGAATTATTTAAAGTGTAATTTCAATGATTAGACTATCTCTTCTGATACCTTTTGGGGTTTCTATTTTTGTTCTACTACTTTTTATTTAGGCTCAACCTTCTGTTTTAATTATTATGGCTATTTGTTTGATTGTTTTTATTCTTGTTGCTTCTTTAGATTGTTGCTTATTTGTTGGATGGCTGGTTTCAATGATTCCAGTTTATTTTTAAGTAAATCGGATTGAACAACCTTTAAAAATGTTTTGGCTATCTTCCTTTACCCTTTTTTCTGCTAGGACAAGAGAGCGTTGGCTCTGATCGTGTAAGAGAGACAGCAATTCTATGCGAAATTGTATTTGTAATAATAAGTGCCACACCTTCTCCATCCTCTATCCATCATGGATTGATATGTGGAGGGATACAACTTATCTTGTGGGTTATACGATTACTATAATTACTTGTCGAAAATCCTTGGGAATACGATTTCCCTTTGTGACAATAAGTACATGTTGAGGAGTGATCTCCTTGAAAGTAGCCCAGATTGATATTATCAATATTCATATTAATTATTTGACTAAATAAAATTAAATCAAACAGCTTGGCTTGGGTCCTCCTTAGCTGAATACAAATGTGGGTGAATGTTGGGTAAGACACCTCCATCAGCAATGGTAGTATTGGCCATCAATTTGTTCAATTCATCATCATTTCTGATGGCTAAGAGAATGTGTCTTGGGTTGATTCTGTTCTTCTTGTTATCTTTAGCAGCATTTCCAGCGAGTTCCAAAACTTCAGCAGCCAAATATTCAAGGACGGCTGACAAATAGACTGGAGCACCAGCACCAACTCTCTCTGTGTATCTTCCTTATTTCAAATATCTTGACACTCTTCCGACTGGGAATTATAAACCAGCCTTGTGAGATCTGGAAACTGATTTGTGAGCTCCAGCTGCCTTTCCTCCTTTACCTGCTTTTCCTTTTCCTCCTGATGACATTTTGAGTTTAATTTAATAATCAGAATAGATAATTCAGTTCAATTTTAAACACTCTCAAAATTCCTTTGTTGGATTAATCGACCAATCAAATTCTAGATCTCAATACTCTACTCAAAGAATTAACACCCAATCACATGTCAAGAATCATTTTCTCCACCAGATTCCTCAACTATATTGCTAGGGGAGTACTTTTGGTTTTCATCTCTACTTTCTAAGATACACCCTAAGATATCTCCAAGATATGATAAAAATTAAAATCATTAAATTCATTTAAATTCATTTATTACTTTTAAATTAATCTAATTTCATCTTCATAGAAGCCAATTCTAAATCAGCCAACTGCTCTTACAACCCCTCAAAATTGATATCGTCACACTTGAAACTCTCCCTCTTCGATTCCAACAACATCTTATCGGGTCTGTCCAACGTGATCCCCTCCAAATGATCCATCTCATGTTAAATCACTCGAGCCTCAAAACCACTATTGTAATACAATACCAATTATACCTCCGAGAATGTTTAATTAATTTAAACTTTTCATTAATAAATTGATATTCGATTTTGTAAGGCCTCTCCACCTTCCCCATCAAAAAAGGAAATGAAGGACACTCCTCCCATTCCACCTACGTGAATTTGCTTTGCCTCAACTTCTAAGGATTTATGAAGGTCGCATAATCCGACACTGATATATTATTGTAACACCATTGGTTCATTTTCACATTTCTCAACATAACAAAAATTGAATAATTGTACCCGATCTACGGGCAAGACAAACTTACGGCATTTTCTTGAGCAGCTGTCATTTTTAGACATTAGATTATCTATTTCATTCTCTGAGACATCATCTAAATCGGCTAAGCATATTAAGATAATTTCTAGTAGTCCTTGTCTCCAATTTTCAGTATCCTGTGAACCTGTGCTGGAGGATTTTATTATTATATTAATTTATCTGCAAATTTCATAAGACTAAGTATTAATAAATTTTCACTATTAAAAATATATATATAATATGATTATATATTCTAATTTTAAGATTTTAATATCAAAGTCTTTTGAAAAATAATCTAATGTCTCTTTCAAATAGTTTTTCTTATTTCCAAATCAAAGCCCTACTCTCTTAATTTTGAACTAAAAAGTACCCCTAAAAATCGTAATTGTTAGCATTAAACTTTTAAGCAAATGGCAAGCAAAATACCAGAACACCCTTCTACATATCATACACTGAAATGTATTCATTAGATAGCAGAATTAAAGTTCTTAAGTCCTTTTTTAGTGACAACTTGATATTGCCTTGCTTTGTAGAATTTCTTAATTTTAATCTTCTCAATTGTTTATTGCATTAAAAACTACATGCCACTATCTCATTTTTAAAAATGCCTTCAGTATTTTCATATTTTTGTAGAACCTAGTACTTGATCTTGTTAGACTTACAAAAATGAGACACAGCCAAAGTTTTTTCTTCTACAATTTAACTAGATTTCTAGAATTTACAATTTTTTAATGACATAGTAAGTACTTTATTGCATAATTCAATAATCAGAAGCTCTTTATAAAAATGAAAGAGAGCCACCAGTGTTTAATTAGCCTTTTAAAGACCTTACAGCTTCTTAGTTAGGAATTAAATTTCTTTCGTTTAGGGATTTAAAGCAAATAGTTTATAGGTTTGATCAATAAAGATTATTCTATTATCCTCTATAATAGAGTCTATAATTTCACAATTGTGACGATATTAATAATTAAGAAGAAATTAAAGTGTGTATTCCTCTTTTTTTCCAGTTTTAACAGAAATCTCATTTACCCTCAATTAATTTTTGTGTTGAATTACTAATAGATTAGATAACACACTTGTTTTTATCACTATTTCTTTAACATTTAAGTTTTCATGCTTAGTGGAATCAACATACTCTAAACTGGGATAGAGATAGACAGAAATTATTGATTGTTTATTAACTAGTAAAGAATTTTCCAATAAAATTACGAAGTCTTTTGAAACTTCAATTTGTACAATAGCACTCTCATCTTAACTTTTGAGTTTGGCATCTGCTTTTAGAAAGATATTATAAAAGTGTCTGGAAGCCAAAGCGAACAGTTGATTGCTTTGCTATTTTACATAAGCCAAAAATGCTTATTGTTCATAAGATTGGTCAATTATTTTATTTTAGATCATTTTAGAATTCCATACAGTTTATAAAAAGGAGTCGATTTTGTTATGATTTAAGTCATTGATACAAGATGACAATAATAATAACTTCTCCTAGAATTCTCTCTTTTAAATTTCATTTTCTTACCTTTTTGTGAGTAAAGTATTATTGGTCAAATACCCCAAATAATGTAATTCAAATTGCTTAAACCACGATATTGCAAAAGTGTATGTCGATTGTACACTAATTCTTTAAGTTCGCTCGGTTTTACTACATTTCTCACATAATATATGAAGTTAATCTCCATCAGGATTAGTAAGAGGAATGAAATACAAATTTTCAAGCTTCTCAAATCTATTTCCATAATGAATAAGTCCCCTGCATCTTAGTTACTGAGGATTGTACCAATCATGAAATCCGAAATCAAACATAAGTATTTGTTTATTTATTTTATTAATAAACCTCTAATTTCTGCTAATTCTAAAAGTTATTTTTGCAGTTCTATTATTATAACAATCCATTGAAGTGGCTCATAAATTTAAATTTAGGTATCATAAATATGTTGACAAAAATAATCTAAATTCTCATGTTCCAAAGTTAAAGATAATCAATACTTAATTAACAATTTTAAGGGAATAGCTGGATTGATTGAATATTTTATAAAAATTATAAATAATGTTTAATAAATTAAAGAATTCATTTCCATTTAGGTCTGGTCCAAACTTCCTTTTATGCTTTCTAGGATTTTCTGGTGTGGGTTATTTTGGTACAAGTTACTTGCATAAACAGAAATACGATCATCCGATTGTGTAGGAAGCATTGAGAATACTGCAACATAATGATTAGATAGTCCAATTGGCAGGATATCCATTATCACTTTAGATAAATATGGGTAGCAATGCAACACAAAACAATGATGTGTGTTAATTTTCATTTCAGGTTGTTGGTCCTAAAGGTGCTGCAAAAGTGGAGTTAATGGGACAATCAAGGGAATTACAGGAAATACAAAACAAGACATAATATTATATTCCATCCTCAAAATAAATGACAGATGTAATGAAGTATAATAAAGATGTGGAAGCATTGTAAAATTGGAAACTGACTCCAGATGTGAGATTATGGAAGATTGACCATCTGGTTGCTGACATTGGATTGCAAGGGGATTTCAGAATAGTTCTGGTTGATTCAAATCAAGTGTTGAAAAAGGATGTGGCTTAGGCAATGACTCCGCCTCTAGTTACTGATCGTAGAACTCTCTATGATCTAAAGTTGGAAATAGATGCTCGCAAACCAAAAGTGCCTACTACTGAATAAGAAATAGAAGAGGCTAGAAGATATAGACAATAAGAGTTGTATAGGAAAGTGGGTGGGGTTAGAAATATCACTATTATTAGCACCATCATTGGAGCTATGGCCATTTACAATTATGTGAAGGCAAATAGAGTATGATATATTTATATTGGTTAGCGATTGAGTGTGTTGAACACTCAAATTCATAGACAATCATTAATTATTATACAGACTAATCCTTAAATCAAGAAGTTGTTTGGTCAGAATATTCAATTCAATCAACAATTGAGAGGGGGACAGATAAGGGACTTGGCTGAGTTTGAGACTGACATGTATGGGTAGAAGGCAGGGGTTTGTTATGTCAAGGGGAAGAAGAATAAAAAAACTAATGATTGGGAAATTGAAAGTATCGATGTTGCTATCAAGGATGCTTAAGGCATTATCAATTAGAAAATTAGAATACTGGGGTGATTGTGTGTTTCATATTATAATAAAATAAATAATTAATATCATTATTAAAATTAAATATTTGTGATGAAAATCAATCGGCTCATGAATTAACTTATATTTAATATAAGCTATATTGATTCAATTTGCATCACCACTCTGATATGATATATAACTACTACATATGATGATATTTGTATAAATCACTCCACGATGAGATTTCATTGATTATGCAATTATACCCTGAAATATTATATTATACTTATATAATTATGTGCTTCCTTAATTCATAATCATCTCGTGATTATTCATTGAGGCAACCTGATAATATTCATATTTTTGCTAATTTTCCAACTTTACCATTTTATTAACTAGAATTAGTATAAAAATGGACACTTTGATATTAATCAATCCATAATGAAATGGAGACTTGGAATTTCTTTTTGTTTTTATTTTTAGGTTGCCATTATTGCATTACTTGTTATTTATAATCAATGTATATACTTTAGATATTTTGAATCCAGATTAAGCAGTTTATATGAATTAAGAAAATAAAGGATTTAGGGGAGGGAATAATTAAGAAATAGATGAATGATTGAAATCTAAATCTATATCTAAAATCAATTTTAATTATTAAAAGATAAGAAATAATAACATGCCATAATTTGATTAAACATTACATAAAAATAAACTCTTCAATAAATAAACTCTTATCAATTTGCTTATTTGAAATATTAATAACTATTTATATGATCAATCATTATACCCAATTGAGTTGGAGAAGATAATATTTTTTAACGATTTATATAGCATCAAAATAATTAATACTCTAGATGAATTATGGATATTAGGTAATTGAAAAAACAATACTTAAATGATCATCATAATTAGCAGAGCCAAGAAATTAATTCATCAAAAATTCTCTTTCAAACTCGTATTAATAAGTGAAGTCTAATTTAATAGCAAAGATCACAGAGTATTTTCTTACAATTTCGATAGTCATTAGCCATATGATAGAGTAAAAAGTGAAAAAAGGATCAATATAAAAGTTATAATAAATGAACCAAAAAATAAATAATAAATTATAATTTAACAAATGATATATAAGTAATAATGTAATACAAATCCTGTGTTACCTAACCTTTTTTTGATCTTAAAATATAGTGAACATTAATTATATTAATACGATTTATATTACAAGATGGGCATATGTTAAGGGAGGTCTAAAACTTAGGAAGACTAAGTTCACAAGCTGAACCAACCAATAACAACCAGTGGAGAGTTACAGATTAAGGTGTTGCTGAAGAACATTACTTTAAAAATGAGTGGAGTCAGACAATGCTCCATTCAATTCGATTTTGGGTAGTGCAAGTACACATCGCCTGTGCATATAGATAACAATGGAGAACATTATGTATTAAATTCATAGAAGGAAGTGGCGAGCTAGTTTCGATGGTACCTTAAAGATGAGTGAGTAGTTGATGCGAGAATCCAATATGAAAATCTCAGTGATGGACTCTTAAGTGATTGGATCTGCGACAATCAATTTGTTTGAGGCAGCAGTAGGTCCATTTCACTTTCAATTACCAATCAGAGGACAACATGCGGGCAATGTCACTTTTGATTTGAAAATGAATTAGATTGTGTAGGCAACTCTCTAGAGTAAGTACATTATATGGGAATTAAACTAAAGTCTGAGCGATGTTAGATATAATTATAATTTGCGTTTGGTGGTATGAATATCAACTTAAATACAAAAGACTTCGTAGTTCTCATTCATCTCTGAACACTCGACTACATTTGTGAATCCAAATTATCGAAAACAAAATGAAAAGTAGAGGACTGTAATGTCTTCAAGTCGTAAGAGCATTTTAGATTAAGATGCTTTGAGAGATTCCATTATATCATTACCGAAAACACCGTCTAGCAGCCAAAACTTTAATCATTCTCTCGACTCGATTATTGCAGCTACGCCATAAAATAAAGGGTAAGTACCTGCCTCACAACCTTATCACAGGATAGAGTGGGATCACTCTGGAGATGAACTCACTTTGATAGTAGAATTACCAATTTCGGAATTTTAGGGTTCTGCTATTCAATTATGTTTGTGGTCAATATCTTCAAATTAGAATAATATGGGGAACAGCAAGTCTCCTCATAAGACTACTATAAAAAAGACTTAGAATAAGCATGACTCAGAATATCTGGATCTGGAAATCTAGGATCATCATCTGGTTGCAGAAACTTATATTAATTTATAGCATTTAGAAAATAACTTAGTAGCTGATTTGGGAGCTAAGTTCATTGTTATTAACAGCCAATAGGCAAAATCAATTTGGTATCATGGTGTTGAAGTAGGTAAGATAGATTATGAAATCAATGTTAAATTACCAAATTATTTGTAATAATCGTCATTTGGTGTGCAAACTGAGAAGGGGATAGTCTCGACTGCATCTGTAGTAGGGAATGTGGAAAATATTAGTGTTACAGAGATTAAGATGATTTAAATTGAGTTTCAGAAACTATCAAGTTCCATCTTTAAGATTGAACACAAGACTCTAAATGTTGAAGACAAATTAAAGGTACGTCAGGATATGGATCAATAACTGAACAAGTTGGCACAATTACTTGGATAATCACATGGAACCAACATAAAAACATTTCAATACAAATCAGAGGATGACTTAATGAAAGCCTAGTAATTGTTGATTCAATTGTCCATTCACTTAGTGGATTATTCGAAGACTTTGGCATCATTCAATTCATACTTTGAATGCTTAAATCAAGTACTAAATAGAGGAGAACTGATGTTATCATAATTGGGATTCTTTAAGGCTCTAAGTAAGAAGCAATCTGAATTCAAAACAGAGGTTGGTTTAGAATATCAAACCTTTTTGGTCAATACACTTCGATTCACTCTCTAAAAATTGTATCAAAAGGATCCCAGTCAACAAGCAAGATAATTGTTCATCAAATTTTTAGTAATTAGCTATTTTCGAATTCCAGAGTTCAGAGCCAAATTCCTTGAGTTAATTATCAAAGCCGATGATCCACAGTTGTTTGAATTAAGAGGAACTGAATTCATACAGGAGGATGATCCAACTAATATAGATAAAAGTACAAAAACCAATAATTAAATATTTGATTGGCAGAACTACTTTCATACTTATTTGTCTGATAAGAGCAAAGGAATATAAAATCAATCGACTTTGAATTAAATCTTAGATGATGAGAGCTGGAAGGAACACATCAGACACAGATCTATAAATTTTAGTTTTTTTGTAGAGGAATGGGCTAAGTATGTTAGGAATATTTTGTAAGTGAAAATACTGCCTTGGTAAGATATTCCAGGTTATAGAATATTGGTTAAGTCGTTCATGTGTGAATTGAAATAGTAGGAATCAGTCCCAGATGCTATGAAGATGGTTCTGAAGAGTTTGCTTCAGAATCAGAATTTACTGGGAATCGTAGTGAGTTTGTTATTCAATAAAACAAAGTAATTTATGTATTAATAAGTTTATATAATGCAGAACAAGTAATAGAAACATTTGAAATATTGGATACATGTTTTGCTACATTGACAACTATGCCTGCCTAATTCGATTACCCATTTTTCTTGAAAGGAATCAAACAGATTATAATCGATTCGGAACATGCCATCAATATAGCTAAATGCGTTTGGCTGATATACAATATTTATCCCTTGTTTCCAAGTAACAACATGAATTTAACAATTGAATAGTCGACTTTAAGAAAGACATATGTGAATTTATATTTGAGAAGGCTGTTTTTAAGTTGTTTTTGCATTGGAGTCGAACAGTGAGATTAGTATTCCACTACTTTTTACTTTATAGAGTGTCTCATTAGCACAAGACTTCAAAAGTGGGAGGATTGGATGAAGAGTAAACAATGTTTGATAATAGTTAGATAGATCATACAACAATACACTTTGATTAACAGGCCAAAGAAGAATTAGAGTTACTTTGAGAATCGGCAGCCTCAATAACAATTGATTGTAAAGATGTGTGTGTCAATATCCTTTAGTCTGATTACATTTACATGAAATATTTGAGATTCCTAAGCAAGTTGGAACAGGCTAAGATAAATGAGAATCAGAGGGAATACCAACAGGATCATCAAATTTACTATCAGAGATTGGTGCACAAGATGTTGCGAAGGGAATACGAGTTGAAGCGTCAAGAGTAGGAGGAACCGAAGATGATGGAGTAATAGAAATTGGAGAGAATGGTTTCAGAACAGGACGAATCGCTGTCTAAACAGAATCAATTGAAGCCAGTGATAGTACCTCGGCCAGTGATGCACAAGAAGTTGGGTTGTAAACACAAATGGATAATGATGTAGCTAAGCACGAGGTGGAGATAAATGAGATGCAATAACAGTACTTGAGGTTGTCGATTCGAGAATTCGAGGAATAGTTAAAGAATTATAACAATTGGAGATAATAAAATTTAAAGAAAATGATTGGGAAATATAATGAGGAGGGTATGTGGGTATTGATAATTCTAGACAAACACACGATTCACTTGAGTTTTGAGGTGCCCAAGGTGGACGTTTTGAGGAGGATCGATGAAAAGGAGGGTGCTTGAATATATTATTATATAGATTATTATTATTAAATCAAAAACCGAAGGTTTCTGCATCTGCATATTGCAAGTAGAGGAATCCATCTTCTGGATCCTTGAATTAATCGTAGATTTTTTTGAGTTTCTCATCTAGTTAAATTGATGATAAGATGTACGTTCATTCATCAGGGTTTTTCCGCAATACATAAATAGAGTGGAAGTCTTCTCATCCAAGTTCAATTTCTTCTTGATTGTATTTTTGAATTCGTTGAAGCAGAAACTAGAGTTCACCAAAAATCTACATTCAATCATTTAAATAAAGTTACTTCACTTTTTGCAATTAAGGTAATTTACAACCTGGGATCTTTTCCACAATTATGGGAATCATTTCAGGATATTTTGCTAGTTGCTCCTACACTCGTTTCTTTCTCTCCTCCAGGTTGTGAGAATCTTTGTAAGTTTGAGTCTTCTGCTTTTACATAATTATTTATATCTATAATTATTAATAATAGTATTGATCAGGCATTTGTAGTATATAATCTATTCGTACACCCTGCATTCATTAGATTTATAAATAATATTCATTTAAAAACCATGATGGCAATGTGCTCTAAGAAGGCCTATCTGAAAAGAAGGAGTGTGGATAACAAATGTAAATTATCAATTCTATCCTCTAGATGATGTCGATACAAATATATTCCAAGTTAAGTTCGACTGTTTGAAGGACAACATAGTTAAAATACATTAGGGTGACCCTGTTATGTGTTAACAATGCGAGACTGTTCTCAATAAACATTCAAAAATACAAGATGATGTTTAAAATCAATAATTCGGAAAGTAACTTTGGATATGTGAGTTCTGCAATCATAAGAATTACGTTCAAATAGAGAAAGAGGAAATACCCACTAATGAAGACACTATTTACCTCATCTAATCAGCTTAGGAGTAATAAATGTAAATAGAGGATGCTGACAACTCAATCATATTTTGTATAGACAATAGTGGTTCCATGTCGAGTACTGTGGAGATCAAAGGCAAGGTCAATTTTAAACACGGCATATCTGCTGAGGAGTACGAGATGCTCAAATAATTCATCGAACCTGGAGACGAACATTAAGTATGGCCACAATTTAACACCAAACATGTTACTCATGTGTCCAGGAAATAATGTGTCATGGCAGCTATCGAATAACAAATAGGAGAACTGAAAAAGAAGAACCCCAATAAAATAGTTGGATTGGTCACATTCAACAATGAAGTTGTGGTTTATGGTGATGGCTCTGAAGTCCCCATTACCATTGCAGGAGACAGACTCTTTAAATAAGACGAAATCGAGAATTTATTGAATGGAACTGCCAAATAACTCATGAAATATCCAGTCAAAGCACAAGCTGAAACTCTCTTGAAGAAATTTGAGAAACTCTAAGAAAAGGGTCAGACTGCTCTGGGTCCTGCTTTGATTTCCGCCTTGCAATTAGCTAAGATTGGCAAGCCTGGGTCCATGATAATTATATGCACAGATGGATTAGCCAATTTGGGATTGGGATCTTTGGACAATGATGCAAATAAATAGTTCTATGAGGATTTGGGTGTGTTTGCTTCATAATGTGGAGTAGTGATTTCAGTTGTCACCATAAAGGGAGAGGGATGCAAAGTGGACATCCTTGGAGCCTTGTCAGAGAAAACTAACGGAACTGTCACCAGAGTCAAGCCTGAAGATATTGAAAAGGATTTTGCCAATATTTTGAAGGATGAATTGGTAGGAACTTAAGTTCAGTTATTTGTGAATTTGCATCGTGCTTTGAAGTTCAGAGGAGAAGATGATCCAACTCTGAGCAATAAACTTAAAAGGGACATTGGTAATGCCACAATTGCTACCACCTAAACATTTGAATATCAATTAAAAAATGATCAGGAATTACAAAAGGAGTAGATTGATATCAAGGATCTAAAGAATGTTCCATTCCAGATTAAGGTCAATTACACAAATTTACATGGTGACAGACTTATGAGAGTAGTCACTTAGTTGGTTTCAACAACTGAGAATGTGAAGGAGGCTGAGGAAGAGGCTGAAGTGGAAGTTATTCATAAAAGAATGGCATAGAAGACTGCTTAGATAGCAAAGAAAGGAAACTATTAGGAAGCATAGTCATACAATGATTAATGGGATGGTTATGTTTAAAAAAATGCTGTTATTAATAACAATATAGCCAATAAAGAGAAGAATTTTAGTTTCTAGGCTCACAATCTGAAGTTACAAACAGCAGTGTAGAAATAGGAAGTTAGAAAGGAAAAAGTCTAAAAACCTCCTCCTTAATAACAATAACAACCTAGTTTCTTTGACAAAGTCGCATAATTTATAAAAGGAGATGAAAAGAAATAGTAACAATTACCGTAGGTCCAAGAAGCTTCATTATAAAAAGAATTAATCCAACCACGAAAATCACCCCAAAAAATGATGTGTGATGAAGAATAGTCCAGTAAAAAAAAAGCTGAAAATTTCAAACAAGTTAAAATTCAGGAAGAAAAGTAAGAAATGAGAAAATTAAGTTGTTCTGATGATGAAGATGAAGAGATGGCAGATCTATTTTAATTTGAATAAGGGAAATATTGAAATATTTAGATATCAATTTTTATTCATTCAATATTTTTAAATTATATTCAGAAATTGATTTACCAACTTTAGGTAAATGAAGACACATTGATTTCTACTCTGAATATCTATTAATTTCTATAAATGATAATGTTCTTGATGTTGATCTCTTCGCTATTGTCATTCTTAGCCTTGGCGTTTGTGAATTGCAATGAATCCTTAAATGTTCTGACTGAGATGTTTCTAATGCAGGTGGTTTGATCATTCCAACATCTCTACAATATGGTCTCCTCGTCATCGTAATTATTGATGGACATGTATGATCCACTGGCTTATCCTAGCTAAATATATTACTAAATCTATTATACTTCATTCAACACTACGATCAAATCGATATCTGATGACATCTCTCTCAATCTCATGACTCCGGTGGCATTGCTATGTTAAATTACAGATCCTGCTTCAAGTGCCAAATATGCATTGTCTGTGAAAGTTCTGTTTATGGTATTCCACCCATTCGGAATCCTTTGACCATTCTCAAAGGACACCCAATAGGCACCCAAAGGAACATAGAATTGTAATTCGGTGTAATTAAGAGACTCGTCGGTTTATTCATCAACCACTGGATTCACAATAATATTTCCCAATTGGAATTGAGTTTCGATGTTAAAAGTCTGAGGATCACTCTGATATTTGAACCACAATGGATCCACAATAGTACCTGATCCTGCTTAAAGAGTTGAGTCTCTTTATGAGATGAATAGATAATAATAATATTTTAAGAACTCGTATCTAAGTTAGATGCTTTTTTGAGCTGAAATCTTGGTGATCTCATAAAGATATGGTTCTTAATCCTTTTACCCAAAGGCATTGTGATCTCTAGCAAATGGATAGAAGGCACCCAACTGAATCCATCTTGCACATAGTTGAGGTGTAGTATCCTTATTGAACCCACAAATGTCATCACCAACAAATGGAATTCCAAAAAGATTGAAATTAAACATCTAATAAACAGATGAACGTAGCCATGCCCAAGTAGATCCATTATCTCCAAACCAAATGGCTGAAAATCTACCACTTCCAAAGATTGATGATCTACTCAATTAAAAGATCAGAGTCTTGTTCTGAATTGCTTACAATAACTTCCTCTATTCAATTTGCTCAAGAAAACCATTGAAATTATGGAGATCCAATTCGGGAATATAGGTTGTTGAACCATTGAAATAGACTCCTTTTCCTTCATGCAATGCGTCAATTGCAATTGTATGACCCTCCAAAGTCACTGTTCCCATTGCATCCCAAGGTAAATCTTTCAATTCAAATATTTCATCATTCAATTTAGAACCGTTGACTTACTCACCATCTCTGAAATTTGCCAATTCATTCATATCAATCCAAATACCGCTTGGTGCAATTTGATAGTTTGTGAACCAATCCTTATGACATTTATGCCATAATTCATAGGCTTTAGGATGATTGAAATCAGTAAAGTAGACCTCCTCAGGCCACACTACACCAACATAAGGGGTTTTAGTTTATCTGTTACTTTTAATGTAAGCTCCTGATTTAACTAAATCTCTTCCACAGTCACTATCTACTGCAATCCCAGGATCTACAATAGGAACCCAATGAACTCCATCTGGTTTAGTTCTGTCAGTGATTTTCTAAATATCTTCTCTTGGATAATTGTCTTCATTCAAAGTAAAGTCTTTCCTTTCTTCCATGTAATCCAAATCAGTCCATATAACTTCTAATGGGATTTTGGCTTCTTTGTAGTTTCTAACCACATTCTTGAGTACTGTAGAATTCTCATATCCCCATCTACTTTGATGCCATCCAGATGACCAGAATGGATGCAATTCCCAACCATTCAAATATTGATGATATTATTTGATCAATTCTTTTGGATTCTATCTGCCTATGAATATTTTGAATTCAAGTTGTCCTCCTGTAACTCTGTAGATCAGTTCATCATCAGTTCTTTCCAAAGTCATGGGTCTGCTTGATCTGAGCAACACTATGTGATACTATGAATTATATTTCTGTAGGATAACTGGGTGAGCACCATATAATGAAAATCCTACTTGAGTATCGAATTCCCAAAAGTCGTGATTCCAAATTGAAAATTCTCCTTTTGGAATTCTAAATGAATGAAGACGTCTTTCTCCAAATCCGAAAATATCTTCTGATAACAATTATGTATGTAATTCAGAATACAACAAAGAGAGAACGGTGGCATTAGTGATAGTAAAGACAGGGGACTAATATTTACAATGAGAAATACTCCATCATATCTAGAAACAGAGAAAAAATTTCCATCCTCATTGACTGAATAATCGTATTCTCCATGACTACTATCAGATTTTGTGTATGGGAATGGGAACTTATGGGGTATTTCAAATGTATCCAAAGGGTTCAGAATACGGAGAGTAAGTTGATTCTTTCCATCCTCAGTCACTTCCACTGTGAAATTTGGGTAAATTGGACTTGTCACATTCTTATAATATTCTCCTGGATTTACGTTTTGGAAATTCACAGTGAGCTTACCTAGTATAAATTTGTGATTCTCAATTACTTCCATCATAATATCTGGATGTCTCAATAAATTGTGCATTGTTCAAAAGTACTAAAGTACAGAAAATGATGATGCAAATTCTCATAAATTTATTATTTAATTATGCTAGATTTGATTAATTTGCTATGTCATACTATTATATTTTGTTTAATTCATCATATCAAATGATGAATTAACATTCAATCCATCCATAAATTAAGAACTAGACCCACACGATGAAGTACTAAATATCAATTTGATAATCTAATCAAATTACTGACATCCTAAGATTTAATTTATTTATGTATACAAAAACACATTCTAATTGTCCATAGAATTTAGATTTCAAGATCCAATGAATTTTAAAATTAACATATTTTTATACCTATTTTCTAGATTCAAAATATTGATTTCATATTTGATCTAATTGAGGATTATAAGCAATTATTAATGCAATTGAAATAAAAAGGACTATGGTCTGATAATTGTTGGAGTGTATTAAGGAACTACCCAAGAATTATAAAAAAATAACTGCTATGCAAATTGAACCAAAATAAATAAAATTCCAAATAAACTTAAGTATATATTACATAAAATATACAGTTTTTTTGGGATTTAGTTATTACATCAATATTGCATATTGAGTGATGACTTAATTGGATTTCATTAATTAAATTATTGAATTGTTATCAAGCCATCTATTTGATTTGATTTTTAGAAATGGGAGAGTTTTCAGACTTTTCTATAGAAAATTATTGAAGTTTATTGATTCAATTAAATTAAACAAAAAATGAATGAAAACTGCTTAATCAGCCATTATGGGGATCCATCAAAGAAAATTAAAAAGATTTAGCAATTTTATAAATACGATTTAAATATCTCAAATAATATTAGAATTCACATAGGTTGATAACGCAAGTGGATGCAAATGAGTTAAATTATTTTTCAATATAAATTACCTTTCGTCATTAACACTGGTATTCAACTCTATAAATTGGAATTAAAATTAAAATAAAAAATCATTAATAATCATAAAATAATATAAATGATAAACTATGTGGATACTTATGAAGATTAAAAACTAGACTAATTTGAGGAAGAACTTGAGTTATTTGGGTTTTTGAGTTCGCCAAATACTCTAATTTTGTCGGACCAAGGTTCAAGCTCTTGCGTTGATTAAGGTAGCTAATAATATAAAATATCTCAGATTCGAATTTATCGACTCCTTAACAGCAAGAAATTCAAAAGATAAAATTGCCAATTCAAAGGAGACGTCCTCCAAAACGAATTCAATACACTTATCATAAGAAGAAGAAGCGCCCTGCTCCTAAACCCATTATCCATATAAAAGAAAATGGATTGAAAGTGTGCCTTGTTATGGAGAAACCCAAATCCAATGCCCATCCTTTCTCCAATATTGAAGATAAGAGAATTTTGGAGCTCGTTCTTAAGATAGGACCCAAATTTTACAAAATATCAAAATCATTTCCAGGCAAGAGTGTCAGCATGGTCAAGAATAGGTATTACAAATACCTTCGTTATAGATGGGATGAAGTTATGGGAAGGTAATTTGAATTTAACTATCATATAGTGAGTATAGACACATGAATTCTCTTCCTGAAGATCAGCCTTGCGAAGGTCAAAATGAATTCAGATTGGATGATATGAGTGATGAACTTGATTCCGAATGTTGAGCGCGTTCAAGAAAATCAGTATAGTGACTATATTTTTTGTTTACATCGAGTTATATAATATATTTTACTTTTATTATAAATTATTCAGTTTTTTCATCCTAAAGGGTAATAAATGTTTTATTAGATTTATTTTAAATTTATTTAAATTGTGCAACATAATCAATCAGAATTCATTTTATATATAAATATAAATATAAAACGTAATAAAAAGTACTCACAATTTGTATTAAAAGAAAATATTATATTCCCATAATCATCATATACTATATTCTAAAAATTAATTGGTATAATTCAAAATCAAATAATTTCCCATTTTCTATTATTTTTTATATTGAAGTTAACTATGAAATAAATTATTGATACACAGATGTATGTCGTTCATAAATTAATAATTATATAGGAAAAATTAGCAATAGATTTAGAATTAGCATTCTCAAGCACCGATTAAAATTCTACTCTATAATCAGCTTGAGAGAACAGCGAAAACATATGCAGAAGTGATGGCTGTTGAGAAATTAGAAATGAGATTGTCACAACTTAAATAATTGAATTAATTTTTGATTGTTGAAAAATAGCAATAATCCAATCAATTATTATAAGAATTAGAACAAAAGTATAACAATACTGAAAAGTAAGTAGAGTTTGAAACAGCAAAATAAGAATATCAGGATATTTAGATTCGCTTGTAGTAAATGTTATCCATTGAAAATTAATAGTTTATTCAATCTGTACGTACTCACAAGGTTATTTTATTTAGTAGATGTTATCCGGATTAAATCAGCAAATTGTTTATGATTAATCACAAAACAATATTTTAGAGTTTTTAAAGAAATTCTATTTTTCATCATTGATAAATTTTCATAATGTATTGGTAGAGGACAGGAGGAGTGACCAAGAAGGATAACAATAATAATAAAATCCGAAAATTTAACAAAAAGGATAATAGTTATAATAAAGTATGAAAGTTTATTCCCAAAGACTATCGCAATATCTGTACTTTCTTTTGGTTAGAGAAGATGATCCCAATTTGAAATTATTGCTGAGTTTCGTTTTGATCACTAGAACCCAAAACAATCTTACAATGCTAGAAATCTTAAATACTTATATTCAATCATTAATTCAAGCCTAAAAATAGAATGTTATCGAAGGATTGAAACAAATCCTAAATATTTTTCCGGAATTTCAAGACCTATTTTCAATGATTATAAGAGCTTTCATTTAACGAACCAATTTGGATGGCAGGGTTTAATTGGATGAAAAATAATTTGAAACTATATTATTGATTTTAGATGTTTCCATTCCGAGACCCATGAATTTTGTTTAAGCCTTAAGCGAAGCAAGTTCCAACATCCTAAGACAAATATTGTTGATATATAAAAGCGATTGTTCCAAAGAGTTTTTAATTAGTTAATAAAGTAAATTAACTAAACTCTTGTCAATTGAGGTCAATTAGTAAATTATAAACGATTTGACTTCATTTCTAGAGCAACTTCGATCTGTAAAACTGAAGTTGTTAATTGAGAGAATTATAGAATTTCATCAAAAAACAGAGAAGAATATATGTTTATAGTATATGGAATTCAAAGTATTTTTACCCCAAGATTAAGAATTAATTAGTAAACATACATATTTTGCTATTTAAAACAAGAATTACAAACAACCACCATTATAGCTTCCATAACAATTATAAAATTAAATATTTTAGCCCTCACAACATCAAGTAAGACTTCAAACAAATCCAAGAGCTGTTTAAAATGTTTATTAGTTTCTCCATATCTTATCTATAGCTTCTAAAATAGATTGCAATCAAATGAATACTAGATAATATAAGTACAAAATTATTTGATTCTAGTGAGTTGTCATCATTAGTCTCTGATGAAGTTGCAGGTTTTGAAACTTCGTACACTCCTAGTTTATTTGCTACTCGATAGAAAATTAGAGATGCTTTAGTTTACTTACTACAGCTATAAAAATTAGAGTTGAATTCATTCACAAGTTTGTGGTATTTTTCAGAATAATTAAAACTTTATTTGGAAAAAGCAACTAATGAAATTCAAAAAAATCAACTAAGCAAATAGACTTTCCCTTTTCTGAATTCGATTCTCTCTACTTATTAAAACCCAGACAAAGAATCATTAAAATATGCATAACTAAAAACTTAAATACTGAAAGATCTATTCTTTTAACCTAAGGAGACTAATCATATTGATTTTTATTACATGATGAAATTAATTGAAAATTATGATGGCACAAATTAATAGAATTTTCAATAAAATGTGAAAAATTATTATAAGATGGAGTTCAAACAATATCTTGAAAGATTGAAAAATTAAGGATCTGATCAAGTTAAAAATGCGATAAACTTAATATTTTAGACTTAATGACTTGAATATTGAATAATTGACTGTATATCTTAATTGGCTTAATATTAAATTATTCTAGAAATTTCCTTTTCATCCATAGCAAAGGATTTGCTCTACTTTCAATACCATTCTAAGAGGGTTGTTTGTGTAAAGACAAATATTGACAAGATGATTATAGTAGTGAATACAATCAATAAATTCTGTATCTAAATAATTAGATTTATTATAAAAATAATAAAAAATTAAATTACTTTTCATGAGAAGGCAAGATAAGAAGATGAAATTTACTATCTTTATTCTTGATGTATCTATTAATATAAAATATAATTGCGATATTATAATGTGCTTCTGATTATCCATAAAGTTAATTATTTATTAATGATGTTTTGGAGGAGATGTTTAATTTCTTAATTCTATAAATTCACTAGTGTAGAAATATATTAATGAAGTATTATAAATAAGTATTTAAGAAATGATCAAAATAAATGTCATTGTAAATCAACTCAACACATCCTATTCAATTGAAGTGTAACCTAATCAAAAGGGCACTAATATTTTGCAATAACTCTTCAACAAATTGGATTTGGATTAGGAGATCAGAAAAAGCATCTAGACTGTTTTAAAGGTGTAGGGTGAAGTAGTGGATTCCAGTTTAACAATTAATGCCCTTTAAATTCACAATTATTCATAAGTGGAAGTTGTTTTCTCAAAACAAATCACCATCGAGTGTGAACATTAACATTTAGGCTAAATAAAATTTGAAGCAGATGCGTTTGCTTCTATTAATTAATTTCGAAGCTATTTGATCAAAAATTTTGTCAATATCAATTCATGCTAGATCTTAGTAGTTAATTTACCAAATGGAACTCAATTGGGAATAGATGCATGGGCTAAATATGGCATATTTAAAAATATAAAGGTGGGACTCTAAATTACAAATTAATAGAAAATCAAATTCAAAGAAACCATACACGAATTAGAGATTGACATTTTCTCAACTGTAGCAAAGATTATTGCTTATTTTAAGAGTAAATTTAATGTTAACGATGACATCATTACTTTTAAGCAGATATTCCCAGATAAATTGTACAAGGAAGTATATGTTCCAGGAGAAAATATCTGGATTGCAGAGGAATAAAAGGAGTTCTAATTTAAAATAATTGGGGAATCCCAAGAGACAAAGATGATCAAAATACAAAAGGATGGGAGTGTTTTTGATTTAACTAAAAAGGCGAGAGAGTGCTTTTAATTAGACAAAACGATACCAATACAATTAAAGTAGAAACTCAATGACAATATTCTTGACATAAACAATTTGCTGACCCAAGAATATATACAATCTTTTAGTTCTTTATATCTCATCAGAGAGCCATCTGACAATAAGATCAATATTATGTTGTTAGATAAAATCACTCACAAAAAGTAAATAGAGAGAGTGGATATAAATTCAACTCTAGCTGATTTAGATAAGTTCATATAACCTAATGAGAATATTTCCTATTATGTTGGTAATGACTTGAAAGATAGATAATCTAGTCTAAGTCAATTAAATTTGAAATCTGAGTGCGAAATTGCTTATAAAGGTAGCATGAATCAAAAATAGCAATCTTTTTGGTTTAATGATTAAAATAGCATTATAATGGAACAGTTTTCCGCGGTACATTAGCCAAGTGAAGAGTCACTCACCATTAAATTTATCAATAAAAACACAAAAAAGACAGACGATGTTATTGTTGACACTTCTAAAACTGTCGAATAAGAATTACAAAAAGTTATTATGAATGAAACTATCTCAGGAATACGATATTATAAAGTTTTCTTAAAAAATGAAAAATAGGTTGAGTTGAAGACTAAATTTGAGAGTTTGAATTTGGCTTAGAATTAGGAATTATACTACTTCACTGAATTTTAAAGAATACAAGCCTTTATCGATCAAGCTAGATATGAAATTGTTATTGATTCGAACTCTTAAATTAATCAAGTAGAATAACAATTTAGAAATGAACATAGGATTGATAATTCTTTGAATTTTGAGCTTGTTAATTCTGAAAACAAGACTTAGAAATTAAAGGACTTCTTAATAAAATATCCAAACTTCAAATTTGAGTTCAAGAAAAGACAAGAAGTTAAAACATAGGCAAAAACCTCAATAAAATAACTAGAGTTCTGTGTATTCATAGTTGGGCTTAATTCTCCTAAATAATTAATGGTTCCATAGGATAGTGACTGCTAGTCTCTTTTTGATTAAATCAAAATATAATATAGTTTGCCATAAAATTAAGTTATTAAATTGATGGTGGGTGAAAAATTGATTGATCCAAAAGAATCTATTTTAGAAACCAGAAGAATAATAACACAAACAAAAAAGTAATTGACAGCTGAGTTTCTAACCTACTTAGAGTTGGATTTCGAAAATCTCACAACAAAACGCTCATAGAACGTTTAAGCAAACCTAGAAGATACATTAGAGTAGGTTGCATTGTAAAACAAGATAGTTGGGTGGATCTTCTCTTTTCAGTATAAAGAATTAGATGTGGGGACAAAAATAAAGGATCAACCCATAGAAAACAAATCTAAAATCTAGTATCAAGAAAGATTAATTACATTTGAAAGTAAAAAGAATGGACAGTAGCACGAGATAAAAGTGCAACCAGAGGATACTCTAGAAATGTTGATAGATCGATTATAAGTGCAAATCCAAAAAATTTATCTTAAGAGTGAAGCATTGGAATTAACAACGAAGATCAAAGAAATAGATTTGAGTATTGGTGAGAATTTGATATTCGAAGATAAAGAAGAACTTAATTAACCGTCTGAGAACTTTTCTTAGATATGTAAGGACTTTAGCTTCTCAATTTTAGTTGGAGAAAGGAAACTAACTTATAAATGTGAGCCAAATTTGATTATTGGTGACTTTAAATAAGCAATTTATAATGAAATGATAAAATATCTAGACGGAGCTGGAATCAATTCATATTGTTTGATGTGGAATGGAGATATTTTGGAAGATTCACAAATAATATCTACAATTTGCGAGAATAATAAACTCGAATTAGCATTTGTGATGAATCCAACTTGTTAAGGTTGATCAACTAAAATTATGAATGATATGTCCACATTTTCAAGAGTGAAAATAATTATAATATTTTTTAATTATAAAATTAATGTTTTAAGGAGAGGATGTTGACTTCCTGGAAGAGATGTACAAAATAAAGGAAATTGGAAAGATCGGAGAGGGAAGCTTCGGAAAAGTATATAAGGCAATAGACTTAACCGATAATACGGAATGTGCTGTCAAGGTTAATACAGTTGTGATTATTTAGGTTGTTTCTAAAACACTTTTCAAAGATGCTCAAGTCGAGTCAGATATATATTAGTAGTTAAATCATCCTCATATTGTCTAATGCAAAAGAGTACTTTAGCATTCTTATGAAGATAACAGAAAATAAGAATTAATTTTTTTTAATTATGGAACTAATGAAGGGAGGAACCTTAGCTTAGCGTATGAAACAAGAACATACCGACGAAGAGTTCGCCATTATAATGAAAGGAATTCTCATGGCAGTTCACTATTTGCACGAGAAAAGAATCATTCACAGAGACCTCAAACCAGAAAACATCATGTTCGCCTCCACTGATATAAGGACTGTTAAGATTGCTGATTTTGGTTTAAGTTTCAAGTTTGCATCCGAAGGCATGTTCTATAGTTTGCTCAATAAAAAATGTGGAACCATCATTTACATGGCTCCAGAGTAATTTAAAGAGAAATTTGTACTCACTTATAATTAATAGATAGTATAGTAAATAAATTGATTCTTGGAGTTGTGGAGTGATTATGTACATGCTCTTGAATTCTGGTTAGCATCCATTTTATAATAAGAATGAAACCAGAGAATAAGTAATCAAGAAAATTATGAATCCTGTCTGGCATTTCTCAGATGGCATGAATCCTTTGGCAAAAGATCTCATTTAAAAGCTGACTACAATTGAACCCATTGAAAGGTATAGTGTCGGATAGGCATTGATTCATCCTTGGATTACTCGTAATTTCCAGGACAAAATACCTTTAACCTATAATGAACAAATCCATTAGTTTATCAAAGATCAATAGATTAGAAATGTAAATACAGTGATTTATTATCATAGCAATTTAAGCTGCTCTTTTTTTTATAGTATCTAATGAAGAATTGTCCCATTTAGTAACCCTATCCTGATGATGAGATATTATAAAAATTGAGTGATAAGAAAAAACTATAATAACAGTATTAATCCTTGCCAAATCCTCAATCACAAAAGTAAAGAGTTTTGTCAAATAATCAAAAAATCAAAAATTTGAGATCTACAAGTCCCAAAGATCAGAAATCAAGGTAAAAATCAAAATCAAAGCCAAAGACTTCTTTTGAGAATTTGAATACCCTTGAAGATTAGAGATATACTATAGCTTCCTTCAAAAAGTGTTTTTAACAAAAAGCCATAGTGAGACCAAAAACAATCGAGGAAGCCTTGAATGAGAATTCAGCTAAATCCAGATAATTTATTAAGCAAAAATTAGAGTTGCCTCCATTAAAAAAAAAATGATTTTCAATTACTCTATCAATCTTTAAAGAATATTACATTATTAATTTAAATATAATAATTTACTAATAAAAAAGACACTTTTTAAAGTAAGTGTGTATATTCATAAATGTGTAAAAGAATCATTTAAAACCAGGTAGAACTTTTGGCTTTTACAATATCAGTTACTTACGCTTGTTTAAGTACTTAGTTGACACAAATCCTAATCTTAAATAGAATCTTAAAGTTTATTGATTTATATTTACCTCTGCAAATGATTACACTCTCTTCCACACTTTTTGTGAAATGCTTAAATTCTATTGACAAATCTTTTAAATTCAGTAAATGTGACTGAGTTACTCTTATTTAATTTTTTAATCAATTCAATAAACTCAGGAACATTTTGAAGATTGTCAAACATAGTTAACAAAATATTCTCAGTTAATTCAGATGCTAACTCATAGCCAGGTGTTCTATTGATGGCTTTTTATATAATTTCATGTTCATGCTACTCAGGAAGATCATGCAAAACCTAATCTGACATCAATTGCTCATCTTCTTGATTTTATTGAAATTATTGCAGTCTCAAATCATCGTTTGATTTTATTTTAAAAGAAGTGTTTTCTCTTGGAGTCAAACTCTAGAATTAAGTAGCAGTACTTGTATACATTTTACGATGATTACTCTTTTAATGTTTCTCCTCTTATCTTTCTAAAATTCTCTATTTCAAAGATTGAGATTATTTTGACTGTTAATTATCAAGAGTATGTAATGATAATTAACGCCCTAATAATTGAGAATTTTCAGATTCTGATTTGACGCTTTGTAATTTATTTTTTATTAATGCTGAAGCCGGGGATGGGGAGGGTAATGGAAATGACCCTGTAATTGTAGAATTTGGATGGTGTTGAGAGATTTAATTTCTAGGAGATTGGATATTAGAATTACTGGCTGATTGAATAGGTGTAACAATATTGCCAGAAGTGCCTAAAGAATTAAAGTGAAATGTGCTACTAGTTGTTAATTATTAAGAATTATTTTTATTATATGAACCCATGATTCTTATGTTATCTATTTATTCAGTTGTTTATTTGTTTAGTACTTTTTCTGTTTAAGTTGAAATATCAATTTTATGGAGATGATCAGTTTATTAATATTAATCTTTGATATTTTTTGAATTTGCCTATTTTTTAGATTTATCAGTTATAGTTTAAGTTGATTATTATTATTGTTATTATTATTATTATTTTATTGAACTTTATCTATGTAAACTCATATTTTATGATGATTTCATTCTTCCATTTGATTAATTTGGAGACAATTAATTTGATGAAGAATTCTTAATTTTTAATGTATCCATTTATCTTTAATTATAATTTGTATTTGATAAATCTTACTTCTTCTAGGACCCTCCAACTGAAGACATTATCCTATTACTGGGGACTTACCTTTAATAGGTAATCTATTCAGCAGGTATGCTAACTTTAATAGTAGGCTTATCCATATTCATCTCAATTTCAAATGAATTTTAAAGTGAGTTTCTTTATGTAGTAAATTATTTGGATTATTTTTCCAGAAATCTAGATGAAATAGGTTCTATCTCTTTAGTAACAGTGCTATTATCAATTGCATCATTCTATAGTAAGTCATTCTCCTCTATATCCTTAATCAGATCAGCAAGATCATTAATTTGGGACGTAGCTTTCTATTCTAAAATGAATTGCATTTGAGTTAATCGTCGTGTTTAATTATTGACATCTAGAGCATTAACCAATTTGACTAATCTCTCCATTTATTGTGTTTTCTTTTAAATGATATAATTTTCTTTGGGAGTGAGTAGAATTTATTATTTTGAAGATTATTATTATGATTGATCTCTGCTAGTTGTCCTTGGATGAGCAGTAATACCATTAACTACAATTTCATCATTACTGCTCTATGATATATATCCTCTATCACTGTTCTTTTTTGCAAGTCGTACATAATTGTCTAATTTCGATTTCATTTCCATTCTATCACTCTCCATTTAATAAAACTATTGTTGCAACATCCTATACTGAATATCCTTTTAATCATTTTTTATTTCTAATTCCATAATGTAATGTTCTTTCTTGGCAAGATCTGTTTAAATTTATTCTAGTTTATTTTTAAGTGACAAGATGTCATTGACGTATTATGCACAACGACAATCCTCTTTATGCATCACTTTCTTCTTTATTTTCCCTTTCATTTCATTAATTATCTATTATTGCTTATCCTTTTCTTCCTATCTATGCTTCATCCTTTATATCACAGCTATAGCAGTCTGTTACTAAATCTAGTGTATATGCTACTAAAGAAACTGAACAGTGTTATCATAGTTCTATACTCCAAAATTATCTGGATTCACTGACCTTAATACTTACTCCAAGTTTAATCTTCTAAAGTGTATGTCTGAAATTAATAAATCAACATCTCCAGGCTTGCCTTAATATTCTATATCCAATTATTTCTTGTTAGCAATTGCTTCACCCAACATAGCTATCGTATCATTTGTATATTCTATCCATTCTTTAATTTCCTCTTCGTTCTTCAAAAATTAACTCGATGACTTTTAACAATTTTCATAATAATCTATTACAGTACTTGTACCAACATCTTAAAATCCTTTAAAGTTGCGAGGCTTTTATTCTTTGCATTTATAATCACACCAAGGTATTTAGTGGATGTTCTTAACTTATTCACCATTGCCTAGTTGGTCTAAAACTGACACACTTCCCAATTGTAAGGCATTCACAAACTCAGGAATTTTTGTAGCCACAACAATCTGTTGAGGTTCTGTAGGCTGAATTTTTAATTGGGAATTCTCGACCATTTCTCTAATTATCATAAAGAGCTTGTCCATTACATTCCCAATTTCTAAATTGATTTCCCTTTGAACAATCAAAATACATTCTGAAAATACTTCATAACATTCCATCAAGATTTTAGAATTCGGTTGTTAACTCTTCTTTGATAGATGATCAACAATAATTTAAAGTTTTTTTACTTATTCTTCCATTTAATAAAATAAGAAATGAGATTAATAATTCAAAGATGTCTCAGTGGTTCTGTGTCTGTTGGAGATTAATTGGTATCTCAAATTGGAAAAGGCTTAGTCGTCCTTCTAGGAGTATTGATGCTATTATATGACTTCAGATTCATGAGAGAGACACAAAGGAGGTGGCTAAGAAGTTGGCTCACAAATTATCCAAAATACGATTGTGGGAGAAAGAGAATAAAGCCTGGAATGGATCATGTGTCGATTTCAATTACGAAATACTAATAGTCTCCTAATTCACTTTATACGCATATATGAAAGGCAATAAACCCGATTTCCACTACGCAATGGACGCAGAGAAGGCAAGAGTATTGCAATGATTATTAACGCAAAGGAATTATATGAGTATTTCGTTGATGAGTGTGGGAAGGCCTACAAACCGGAGAAAATAAAGAAGGGCGCATTTTAATAATATATGGCTGTGAACATAGTGAATGATGGGCCAGTCACAATTGAGATAGATGAGATGGAAGTGGAGAAACAGTAGAAACAATAGAAATAATAAATATAATAATAATAACAATAACCATAAGAAGAGGAAGACAATAAGATTCAAAAGATTAATTGAATAAACATATATATATATATATGTATATTAAAAAGGAGTTCAATTTCCTGGAGCTTCACTTTCTAAGGATCTCATTATTCTCTAATGCAAACTGTTGATTGAACTTAACATATGCTATTCGAATTTTAGGAGGAATAATAAATCCTTGGTCATTTACTATTTGCTTGAGAGTTGTCCTTGCATTGCAAACTGCATTTGCTTCAATTTCTCTTTTTTATCCTTTTTGTCACTTTTAGAGAATGGCATATATTATTTCTCGGGTTTGGTTAACATTTGAGAAGACTTCACTTCTTCGACAGGTTCATCCTCATTGAAATCAAATGAAATTTCACTTTCTGACATATTAATTATAAAGCATACAATAATTATATTATTATTATTTATAAAGATGGAACTGTATGGTATTATTTGGTTAGGCAATAATATGAAATTGTCTGTCTTAATTATGCTTCTGGTTTTGATTACTATAATAAATTATATCTATAAGTTAGCTGTATTTGATAATTAATATTATTTATTATGGGAACTTGTTAATAATGCAAATAGTAGACAACTCCTGATATTATAAATGTTGTTCCCTCGATTCCAAGAGAATCAAAAAGTGCTAACATTCGAAATATCATCCAGTTGATGAATGACTTTGATAATTACAGAATTATCAAGACTACCTAATACTCATTTGTGTTTGATGCTGCTGTCGGATTGGGTCGGCAGGACAACACCAAAACCATCACCACTCAAGGGACTGTTAAACCAATCAATCTAGCCAAGCTACGAACAGCCAATGAGGACCTTAAGCAATTGAGGAATTAATCTAACGAATAAGACAAATGCGTGATTGACAAGAAAATGGTCTTCCAGAGTGGTCTTGAATTAGGTGATACCTTACCCTCAATAAAATTCCAACTTTTATTCAACGATCAAGATCAGGTTCTGAATTTGTAAGAGGGCAAATACACTCTAATAAAATCATGGAGTCAAGGAGAACAAATGGTTAATTTTGAGCATGCCATAGATTTGATTGACTCTCTAAAATAAGTTGATTTGCAATTGATAGGGTTGGCAAGAGGCAATATCGAGTAGAAATCAGTTTATGAGGAGTTTGTCCGATCAAATCACAGATGGGAAAACTTTCAACACATCTATATCTGCACAGAAGGACAGGAGAACCTTGACAATCACCTCTTGGACATCTACTTCCAAGAAAATACTAATGAAGTAGAGGAGGGTTATTAGGCTAGTGCCCTGTTATTTTATGGGACAAACTTAATATGGAAGAGATATAATCATGAGTGGGATATATTCTCAGATTCTGAGGAAGTGTCTCAGGAAGTAACAACCCTAATTAATCAAGGTGTGAAAGAATACTCTGCAAAATAGCAAACTAATCTAGATAGCAGCATCACAAAAGAATAGTATTGCCTAATAAAGAAATTTGTTTTGGCTCAATAAACTCAATAGCCTTTCACTAGAAAAATCAATATTAGTGTCACCAAGAGAACTATCTATGGGAAGGATGTCAAAACTATTGTTTATGACAATCCCATTATAGAAGTGAATTGCTCACCAAAATCATTACAAATTACTGAATCTTTCATTAGACCTCTCGGATCTAAAAGTGTTGTTTGGGATGGGTAATTGTTGAAGAAAGCATTAACATAAAAAATATAAGAAAACAACCTTAATATAGAGGCAGCATTGGAAAAACAAATCAAAATTTAAATCAATTATGAAAACAACATTATTTAAATACCTTTTTGGGAATCTTCCACTCTTGTTCCCTATTATAAATCCACTCTATACATTTCGCAAGTTAAACAATGGATTCATACCAGAGACAAGGTGTTGAGTGAATGCGAGAGTTCTGATGATCCTGTTACTGCCAGAATCAATAAAATGATCAAAGACTTTTTTACTCATATTCCCACTGTGGAAAGAATTCAAAATCAACAATATGGTAAGATACCCTATGCGGAAAAAAGGAAACCTCCCTATGAGGAGATGTCTATCTCTAAGAGCCTGGGTAATGAAGAAATCACCAGGAAAAAAGACAAAATTCTTTTGATACTTTTGATTGATTATGAAAATGATGATACTCTGGAATTATTAAAAAGTCTGGTTAAGTATAAGAAACAAAATCAATGCCCTTTACAAATTGCCGTTTTGGGACATATCAGAGCAGAATCTTGGACTAAACTATTCTAAGCATTCGTGGAAAAACATAATTTAAACAATGATGCAGAAGAAGGAGTCATTGAAACTTGGTTCCCAGTTGAAGATAAAATAGGTTCAATTACTTTCAGTGCTATCCTAAGTAAAATGTACAATCTTGTTCTTGAAAAAAGAGATTGCATGCTTGTTGATTTAAACAATTAGATTCGGGTATTAGAATCAAGCAGAAAAGTAATTCCTAAAATCCATAACTACATCAATGATTTACAAAACTAATCCTCTAATCAAGAAAGAGAAATCAGGTATTTCTTTATTTTATTACTAGCAATTATCAACAGTAATATTCTTAGTTTAAATAATGTATTCGAAAAACACATAATCTTAAGGAAATAACTACTAAAATTAAGTAGTAATGCAAAGAGGATGACACTTTGATATTGTATGAGTAAAAGAAGTTCAAAATTTGGGATTTTGAGAATGGGAAAATCAGTGAAGCCAGGAAATACTCTTAACCCACTAAAATTTTGAGGTTACCTCCTAAATCAGCTGAAATGGACAACCTGAATTCAATTATAAGCAAGTACATTGAAAGTTAAGATATTTTATAAATGAAATGAGTATTTTTTATAAAATATAGTGAACTATAAATTATCATTAAGTTTTATTAGAATTTAATATTATAAAGATATTCTATTATGTAAAAAGGGCTTGATTCTATTTTATTGGAATGTATATATAGTATATGTATTACTTTATATAATATTTCAGTAGAATTCATAGGACTCATTCAAAATAAAAGTAAGATATACTAGATCAAATTATATATATATATATATATATATATATATATATTAAGTAGTTAATATATCACATAAAAGGCTAAGGTCTTGTAGCTTGACCTAGATTTAACATTACTTTCAATCTATCATTTTCATCCCTCAACCTCTTGTTTTCTGATTCCAAGTTATTCGAATTTTCTAAATAATATATCTTAATCTTTACATAAATTTGTTGAATTGGCAACAACCCTTTGAATTGGCTAAATTTGCTGCTATTACTGATGCTAGAATTAGACTTAAAGAGCTTCAATCTACTATTTCAGGTGAGTGTTCTCAGCCTCTAAATCAGCAGCTGTTTTAAGTACATACTCTAATTCATCAAAACCTTTTCTAAATATTATTTATAATTTAAATTACCTTAGATTGTCTAATTCTTATTTCAATCTTTGATTTTCTTTCTAAACGATATCTGCTTATCTCATTATATCTTCTACGCTGCTTTTAGATAATTTCAAACTATCCAATTCAGTTCTCAATTGTCTATTCTCCTTTTCCAATTGATTCCTATCTGATATAAATCTGGCTGTCAATTCCCTTATTTCCCTATCTATGGAGATCCTTCTTTGTAATTCTTTCTAATAGCGTTAATCTTCATTTTCTTTTTCTCTGTTAACGCATTTCACTCTCCATTATTCACTTTCATATTATAGTTAAGCGATCTTTTTCTCATAATCTCCTATTTTATTTCTTAATTAAATTAATTCTCCTTCAATTAAATCAACTCCCTTAAATTTTAATTCATTCTAATTAACATATTCTCCAATCCTTCCATTCTCTTCTCTCAATCTATCGTTTTCCACTGATAACAAGAATGCAACCATGTAGACATCTTCTCCTAACCAAGGTTTCATAGGTGGTTATCCTCCTTGCATCTCTTAAAAATTGGGTCTCTCCTCAATCACTCTTGCTTGAATTTGTTGCTATTGGAATCTCATTTTCTAATCAAAGTGAGCTTAATTCAAATTAGGAGGAAGTTCCCTTGATGGTGGAGGCAACTATCGATATTGTTAAACCAGCATTTTTGACGGTTAATTAATAAATAAATAAATTGCGGAAGAATAAATTCATTAAATTAAATTATGTTCAATAGTTATATAAATTAAGACCAGAATGGATATGAAAAATATTATTGAAAAAGATTATATTTTTTATAAAATTTTGTTAGAGTTGTTGATATTTATTAATTAAAAAAAATAGGTTGATTGTGTAATTTTGAATAGAATCTTGATTTTATCCCATCTTAAAATGCAGCCAGAATATAAGAATAGAGAAAAGCAATCTCAGAGATAGGTTGAATTTTAAATTGCAATAATCATTTTGATCGTCAGAAATTTATTATAAAAAGGTTAGCTTGAAATTTTATATCTAATTAATTAGGATCTAAAAATACATATTCTTTAAGAATACACTACAAATATATTCTTTAGAGATCCATGAAAGTCTTTATAAGTTAAGTTAAATTCAAAATAGAAAATATAATTATTTTAGGAATATTAAAAATCCATGTGTGAGATAATCTGTTTCCTCATAAACATTAAATTATTTTAAGCAATTAAATTATGTGATATTATTCATAGTTTTGTTATATTAATAGCAAGTAGGGATGCTATTTTGAAGTTGTTAGTTATCTTAATGTATTAGGTGACCCCCCAAATGAGGACTAATTGAATTTATTTATTTGAAATATAAATTTTTTATTATGGGTGTGTGTTGTAGCAATAAGAATTAAAGGAGTCGTCAACATGATTATGGTGTCTTGTCACCTACAAATAGATAAGCAGAGTAGGATGAATATTAAGAATTAAGTGTAGAAATAAAAGAGATTTTAGAAATGTATTTGAATTACGAAAAGAATTCTCCACAAAATAAAAACTTGGGAGAATCAAATCAACTGAAACATAGTTTGGAACAGCCCAATACTCCCTATTTTAAGAATTCTCATGACTCTGATGATAAATTTTTGTAAATGAAATAAGCAAAACAAGTTGAAGAATTAGTAAATGAAATTAAGATTTAGGAAGCGTTCTTCTCATAAGAATAGCGAAAAGTTACCTCCTGTAATGGAAGAAAATGAACAGTTAAATTAGCATAGCTAATCGAAACATCCTATATTTTAACACAAATGTCTAATATGTCATCAGGATCACGTTTGGACTCACTCTTGCAATTCAAAGTTGGTGTATAATGATGATAATATGATAGTATGTGAAAAATGCAAATTCAAATAAAAAATTACTGAATACGAGTTTATTTGTGAAAAGACATAATAAAAATTTAGATTCACAACAGAGTAGATAAAGGATTTAGAATTTTGAATACATTTCAATACACATTTTATATATCAAATAATAAAGTTATGAAAAAACAAAAGTCCAAAGATCCAATATATAAAGTTGTCTCTCTAGGAGAACGCAGAGTTGGCAAGACATCGATAATAACACGATTCTTCTATAATACCTTCTCAGAAAAGTCTGAAGAAACTGTCTGTGGCTATTGCAAGTAGAAGACCATTTAAACAAAAAATGGACCTATTGATTTGGCTGTCTGGGTAAGGTTCACATTAATTAAATGCAGGACACAGCCGGTTAAGAGAGATTTCATAGTATGCCACCCATTTACTTTAAAAATTCAGATGCTGCGATAATAGTGTATGATATTACAGTTAAGGGAACATTGTAGAAGGTTCGCTAATGGATTCAGGAATTAAAGTAATTTTCATAAAATGACAATGTTCTACCGGTTCTAGTGGGAAACAAAGACGATATGCACATTCAAAGAGATGTAGAATAATCATGTATTATGTGTCAATTATAAATACTAATAGAGGTTGATGAATTATGTAATGAATACCAGGTAAAGCATTTTTTGGTTTCAGCTAAATCTGGGAAGGGAATAACAGAAATCTTTTAATATATTGCAGATGGTAAATTAACAAATGACAATTTAGAGTTGATACAGTCTGCAAAATAAACGAATGAAAGGGGGTATTTTTGGTAGGGAAACAAGAAATAGGCATAGAATGATGGGGGAGGATATTGCTGATTAATGTTTGTGTTAGATTTAATCATAATCTTTTTCTTAAATTATTTTACGTCATGACAAAATTGATTTCAGGATACACTTTACTTTATGTAGTTCTTTCCCATTCTAGATATTCACTTTCGTATTGAAAGGATTTATCAGTTTCAGATTGCTTAATTAGTTTTTTGTTCTTCAACTGTTCTTCAATTATTTTTTGCATTTCCACTAAATATTCAATTAGAATTTATACAAATTTTTTATTCTTTATCCCTCTTCATCTCCTCCTTGGATTACAATTTGGTTTCAGGTAATTCATCATATTTAGATTTAACAGTTTCTCCCTTTTAAGTATTCTCAGGGTATTCAACTTTGGGGTCGGCCTTAAATGAAATAAATTTATGAGGATTTTCCACTTTGTTTTCAGTAATTTCCTAAAATTGGGGTTCCTTCTATTTTGAATCTTCAGAAACATTAGAAACTAAAGGGATATTAAAATACTTACGTTTTAATAGTTCATCTCTAACATCTGAATTTATTTTTTACTTTTTGTTTGTTTTTTCCCAATATTCATCTCTGTTCATAGATTTAAAAGCAGTAATCAATCTTCTATCTTCCTCAATTTCTTTTTCAGTGGTTCCAGTGGAAATTACTTCAGGTTAATCTGTGTACAATAAGTATTTTTTAAGACCTGAGATTTCCTCTGGTTAGCTATTTAAAGTTGACTATTTGGCTTTATTGAATTCCACTTCTTCATGTGGATTATTACTACTTTCTTTTTCCTCCTCTCTTTCTACTACTTCCACTGTGGAGTCATCATTCTCTTTATATATGGAACGTTGATCTCCAGTATCCTTATTGAATGAATACTCTTTGAAATTGTAAGTATCTTTGACCTTCTATTATGATTAAATATAAGAGTCCTCTTGGACATGATTCATGAATGTGAATACTGTGTTACTATCCTAAATTATATTGTGAGCATTCTCAATGGGAGAGAATTCATTCGCAGATTCATTGGAAGCATCTTCATCAGTGGAATCAATTTAAACTTAAAGAGTGTCTTCAGAACTCTCATTTAATTGTTATTGGACATTAACTTCTGATATTGTTGAATCTATTTCATTAAATTGATCTTAGATTTAATTGAGATCAATTAATTGTTATTGATCATCTTAACTCTGCAATTATGTAGTCTATGACTACTTGATATTTTCATCATTATTCTAATCTTGTTAAAATTATCTTATGCTATCTATAATCAAGGTGGAATCAGTTTCTGTTTGTTGATCTATTTGTTGATCGTCTTCTACTTTCAGAATGAGATCATCTAATACTGTTGTGACTTATTCTGTGATTGTCTAGGATTACTACAATAAGATGGTTTCATCTGAATATTCATCTCCCAATCTCTCCAACCAGTATTCCAGAGAGTGAACTTCACTTTATTCATCTGATTATTTTGTGTGGTCTGTTTCAAGTGGTGGATTCATGAGTTGTTGTACTTGATTCTCTATTTGTTGAGTGATCGGAGTTTCTGAATATACGTCTAATTAGTCTACTAGATCCTATTTAATTATTCTCTATACCAAAATTGCATCTTATTAAACTTTGATCACTTCTTCCATACCATCCCAATCATCGTTCAAGGAGAAGCTAAATGCATTCAAAACAAATAAAGTCAAAATGAAATATTTCATAATTATAAAAACGAATAAATTCATTAGTAAATGGCTTAATCTTTAAGCGATCCTAGCAATTACCTAAATAAGTATCATCTATTACCACATATTCTCATTGTTTTAGTAACCCTTAACTGGAAATGGACTTACTTTCTCCCTTGATATATTGAAGATCAAGTCAAGAGTCAAAATGTACGCATCATCTAACATTCTCGGAATCAGTTGAGCCAACAATGGACTCGATTCCTCAATGCATGGATTTGTATTAACCTCTATTAAATATAGATTGAACTTTTCGTCCAAGAAATAATCAAATCCAAAGATTTCCATACAGTTTCTACGATTGTTCCTATTTATTTTGGTACCGACTGAACTCATTGCCAAAAAGGCAATCTCCTTCATCTTTTTAACAACAGTTTATCTGAAATCAATCTTATTCTTAAAGATCTTCTAGATCTGATCAAAGGATAATTGATTCCCTGCTTCTTGATCCCCGTATTTTTGACTGTATTTCTGAATTGCATTATTTGTCAGGTGGATAAACAGGTTGTTAACATCATTAGTAACGAAGTCTTCTGATGCAGTCCTTATGTATCCTTCTCTATTATTTAATATTTATAGAATACTTGAAGAAATAGCAATTCAATTCTTAATCAACCAGCACCCACACTCTGATATCGAATTTACGATTGTTGATAAGCAACGGCTTTTCAATGTACTTCTATACTACAAAGGAAGGCGACTTTATGATGATTCCCTAATATATCTTCTCATTGGGAGTCTCAATATGCTTTTCACTTACTCCTGAGGTGTATTCAATGAGTAGATCAGTTAACTGATCGAGGTTGTTGAAGACATTGATACCTCTGCCTCGGTTTAATCCTGTTGGTTTGAGGAGCCACAAGTAATCATCTCCCAAAAAGGTGTCTTTCATCTAGTAATCGATGAATTTCCTGTCTTTGCTGGGTGGAATTCTGAGTTTCTTTTTGATTTCCTGTTTTTTGAGTAGGAGTTCCTCTTATGATACGGGATTGGGAGAGTATTGGTTGTAATAGTTGAGAAAGGCTACAAGTTGGGACTCAATTTGGGAATCATTGAAATCGATAACGAATGTTAAGGGAAGAATGTCAAATACATTTCTATGGATGGATTCACAAAAAGCGGTCATATTCAAGAGGAGATTCTTCTTGTTGCTTATTTCTTGGTGAAATTCAAAATGATTGACTAATGATCGATGGGGATTGTAGGCATTCATTTTGTAATATTTGTAACCTATATTAGATTACTACCATCTAAAATGAACTCTTGTTGTACTTTTGCATTGATGCCATTCTCGTCTGGTGTCCATGATGCGTTTGATGAGTTCGTGGTTGTTGCCTCCACCCAAGAGATAGGAGTATTGGGGTTCAAGGATGGTGAAGGGAACTTTGTTTAAAGGAATTTGTGATTGTCTTGGTTCGATGCGTGGAGGCTTGGGAAGGACCTTGATGGATTGTTGAGAGCGTCTGACTATTTAAGGGAGCGCATTTTGTCTTTGGCGTTATTGATTGGATTTGTTGCGGATTTCTATTTGGTTCTGGATGAAGTGATCAGCGAGGGTCTTGGCCAGTTGTTGCAACGAACGATGACTGGTGACCTTGTTCAAGGACTGGGCCAAGAAATAGTTGAACTTGTCGGAGTCAAGACTCAGTTTTACTTTGTCAATCTATTTGCTTCTTGAGACCTCTATCATTTTAATTAATTTATTATGTAATGCAAGTCCCCAAATGAGGCTTCTGTATGTAATAGTCTTTGTTGCAACAACCTGAATCAATGCTCCAAATATCAAAGTGAGTGCTCCATATACTCAGATGTACGTCATCAAATAAGTAGAATCATTGCATCAAATTGAATTGCGACACTTGCTGTTTGATCCAAGAAAACTACCACTCCTGTGGAACATATGTGCAATGCAGCAAATATTTCGACTTATTCTATTTGTGGTGTTTGATCATCCTGGCATTGTTGCTGGTGGTCCTGCTCATCATTAAATTGCGCACTAAGTAGAGATCACAATAATAAGGTTTATGACAGCTCGCCTCATACGAATTCACAAAGCATTTGCAAAGTTTAACAAAAAAACGACAATAATTTGATCAGAACCATAATTCTTAATAAATTGTAATATAACATCTTTTCGCAATTATTCACCATTAAATATTAATTATGCAAAAAGCAGAAGAATAATACTAAACTCTCTACAAACTCCAACCGGAACCAGTGACTACTCCAGAAATCAAAGGCTACGATTTCAATCAAGGAGTCGATTTCGATGCACTCCTAAACTCTTATGCCAACTTCGGATTGCAAGCCACCCAATTGAGCACAGCAATCGATCTAATCAACAAAATGATTCATTGGCGAATGGGTCCAAACGAAGACAACGAAGACCCCAACACCAGATGTACCATATTCTTAGGTTACACTAGTAATATGGTATCATCAGGCAATAGAGACATCATCAGATACTTGGCTCAACATAAAATGATTGATGCCATCGTCACTACTGCTGGAGCAATTGAAGAAGATCTCATGAAATGCATCTCCACCTTTCACAAAGGAGATTGGTAAGCCAATGACAAAGAAATAAGACTAAAAGCCATTTGTCGTATTGGTAATATTTATGTTCCTGCTGCAAACTATGGAAAACTAGAGGATTGGCTACTCCCAGTATTCTAGGAAATGTATAAAGAATAAAAAGAAAAAGGAACTATTTGGTCACCATCATCTATGATCAAAAGATTTGGAGAGAAAATCAATGATGAGAGATCAATTTACTATTGGTGTGCAAAAAACAATATCCCTGTGTATTGTCCTGCATTAACAGACGGAGCCATTGGAGACATGATGTTTTATTTCAATTATAAGGAAGAAGGATTTATTTGTGATATCCTACAAGATGTTGTTGCATTAAACAAGAAAGCCATGTTTGCCAAGAAGTCCGGATTGATTATTCTTGGAGGAGGGGTTGTTAAACACCACATCATGAATGCCAACATCTGGAGGAATGGAGCTGATTGGGCAGTCTTTGTTAATACAGGTATCCAATATGATGGAAGTGATGCTGGAGCAAAACCCTCAGAGGGAATCACTTGGGGCAAATTAAGAATTGATGCAGAATACGTCAAAGTATTTTCTGAGGCCACTCTTGTATTCCCATTAATTGTCGCATAGACCTTCGCTAAACATTTCTAAGAGGCCAAAAGAGTTTGAAATATAAATTGTTAATAAATATTATTTTACCATTTGTAATGAATTTCCCTTTGCCTGAAAATAGAATTGCTAATTTTGCCAAAGTCTCCACTTTCCTGCCACATCTTGTATGTCAGTCTTGCAAATCACTGTCCCTACAACAATTGATATGTCTAAAATGTCATGAGAACTTTTGCTTTAAATGCATACCCTATGCGGATGATCAGATACCTGAACCAATAGAAATCACTGTTCAAACCATTCTAATCAACAAGAATACGAAATATGTCTAAGATATTAATTACAGAGGCTTCTGTCCTAACTGTGAAGTTGTGACTGTCTTAACATCTTAACTACCAAAAATGTTCCATAAATTATACACCAGTGTCAAATTCTCCTGTCAAAACAGAGTCAACGGATGTCCTGAAGAACTCTGCTATCCTGATTTGAGGATTCATGAACAGAAATGTGGGTTCAATACAATCACATGTCCTAAGCAAGAATGTGGCTAACAGACGTACAAAAAAGATTTCATCACTCATGTCTCCATATGCAACCCATCCACAGATTGCATTTGTGGTTCCGCCAATCAACATGACTAATAAAAATGTCTCAGATTGCAATGTGAAACTCTCAAGAGTCAACTCAATACTCAAACCAAAGAATTACAACTACTCAAAGATGTCTAAACTACACTCTCCTACTCCAGTCCCCAAAAGTAAATCAATAGAGTTGTTATCAATCAATCACCTTATGTGGCTACATCCCCTTTCTCATTACAAGGTTTACTACAATAGTCAGCTCAAATTTTAAATGATGGATGATCTTATTTAATTTATTAATACATGTTATGCACTCACCACTTAAATTTCATTGTATTTAGTTTATGTTATTGCTATGCAAATTATTTAATTAACTAATTTCCTTGAACTGTCTTTACAATTGTGGGAATGTAATTTTAATATCAAATTACTCAAAATCGATTTGGACCAAGAATTATTAAATTTAAAATTCTCTATTTATGAAATTTGTTTTTATTTTTCAATATAAGAACGTAATTAAATATTTATTATTTAACAAAATAGTTTTTTACTTATTTTGGTAAAAACAAATGCATAAGTGTGATCTCGTTAGATTACTTAATAAATATATTTTTGTTATTCATTCAAAAGGAGATTCGAATAGACATACAAGCAATTAATGTGTTCTTAAAAAGTCATAATAAATTAAAAAAATGATGCGGGGCCCTAAATATTAACAGCAAAATATTCAGGAACTTTGCAGATCGAAATTCGATGACGACGACGATCCAGATATTGATCAGAATGTTAGGGTTGATAGATTTGGAAACCCAATCAATAAATAATTAAAGTTTCGCATATGTTTTAGAGATGAAATACTTCCTTCTCAATAAGTGTTTGACGTTCGTATTGTTGAAAATTGGAAACTCTACAATCTGATGGAAGATAAAGAGGAAACTGATGCTTGCTGTAAACAATTTTGTTAGATTATATGAAATTTATCATTATAACACTTTTTCTGCCATTTAAGAGGGTAACAATTTATATAATATATCTACGCGATTCTGATATTTTGGATCAAGAGTCTCTCGTTGTTTGTTGCATAATAATTTCATCTAGGTCCTATATCCGTCATATTCTACTGGACTCGAAAATAAATGACTAACACGATTCACTTATTCCCATACTGATTCTTTTTTCTGCTTCTCCAACAACTGAGGCTTCAAGTCAATCTAACAAGACTGCTGCTTCTGATTCTTCTGTGTTTTCCCAATCCTTTTAATTTCTTCCTTAATCTTCAATTGCTCATTGTGGTACTTATTGAAATTCACATCATCCTAATTGATTTTCAGTCTTTCGCCTATGATTTTTGATCGTTCTGATAGTAATTGAGACTTCAAATTCACCACTTTCTCAATCTTATCCTCGATCTTTTACTGCAAGTCGGAATCAAAGACCAATGATTAGGTTTTATTTCTAATTGAAATTTTCTATTTGAAAGGTCTGCTAAGTTGGCTCTATTTTAGTCTCAACTTCTGCAATTTTTCACATTGCTTAGTAATCAACATTTAATATTATTCATTATCGAGTTGTTCTTTCTTGTTTTTCACTTCTTCAAGATTGGACTTTTGAAAATGCAGTTTCACTTCGTTCTTGAATTATTGAATTCTTTCGGTTGCTTTCTTTTCTAATGATGAATACATAGGTACCCTTTTCTTTTAATTTTTGGATCTGTTCCTCCTATTATTTCTCCTCCTATTGCAGAATTTGTTATCTTTTGACAAGAAACTTTTCAGTCGAAGTTATAAAGAATTTCTCCTTGTTCTCATATTCACGCTGAGTTTCGCATCTTTTGAGTGACTATTCTGTTTTCAGCAACTAGACGGAGGGCTTTGATTATATAGTAATTTGTTAAGAAGGTTGGGTTGGTAATTTTGATTTCCGTTCTAAAATTTTATTCTTTTATTGATAATATTAAGCAAACTTTTTCTGTCTTAGAAGTTCTTAATAAATGAGATTCTAAAGCACTCTCTCCTTAGCAGATATGTTTTGGGAATGTTCCTCCACAGTATCAACAATGGAAGAAAATTGCACATTGGTTTAAGTAGGCAACTCAGATAAACCAGTAGTTTTGTTCCTACTTCTCACATTGTTTATTTCATTTACTATTTCTAGTTTATTTAAAATTTAAGATTTTACTAAGCACTCTAGCTTTGTAATGCTCGTATTTTACTTATCTCAACTCATGATTGACAGATTAAAATTCCTCTATGGATCTATAGGATTTAATAACACAACCCCGTACCTATATGTGAGATCCTCTGGGCGATATCCTAATCTTCTACACAGTCTGATTGTGGATACAGATTCTGGTTAGGTAGATTCAATCAATTTCTTAAAATTATCATCCATTTATATATATCACAATTATTATACATAAGTTTCATAAGCCTTCAAATTCAATCCGTTGTAATATTTATCAAATGGATTATGTCCACCATCAAAGATTCCCTGAATCAACGGTTGTCCATATAAGTCCATTTGTTCCTTCAAAATTTCATCGCCATCCAATCCCAATTTGTTGAAGAAGGAACTGTCTATCAAATATTCAGCATATTCAAATATTGATTTTACAACATTCCTTTTTGGCTTACTGATCTCAGGAGTAAAGACCTCTTGGGGTGAATAAGGATTAAAATTAAAATCCTTCAATCTAATTAGTTTCTACAATTATCCAATCAATATCTAAAATGATGCTAACTCTTGACCAATCATCTTGCCTTGTATTATTCTATTCCATAGTTTACACATCTTTGAACATATGTAAGGACAATCTAAACAAAATAAAAACGTATCAATTGATTAAATGAACACACTTTCATCTTATTTCAACTTATCCTCACAGAAGATTCTATAAGTCTAAATAATTTAGGTCATGTTTCTATGACAAAGACACAGTGGAGGCAACATTTGCAATTCCTTTTGCAATTAAGGTCTATTGGATTTATTCATACTAATGATTTTGATTTAAGGTTAGACATCCCCACTTAGTCGCGTTATGAGTCCAGAAATCCCTCCTCTTTTGCATCGGATATCATCCTTAGCAATTGAGACTATTTATTCAATAGTACCGCCCTTCAACGGCAATATAAATGTACCTAACCTCATTATGTGTGCTACTGGTATCTCTGCAAAACAACAACTGATTTTATGCACCTGATTATTCTCTTTAAAGTAACTAATAAATTCAAACACCAAAATCAGATTCAATTTCTCCTTCTGATTCTCACAATTCAAATAGAATCCATTATTTCTATTCTTCACCGGAAAATACCATATATCCTCATTTTCAGGAAGGTATTTAGCTTTGAGAACGAGACTGTTTTCAGAAAATTACTTGTAAAAGTTATCGTAAAGGGCCACCACTATTTCTCTTTTGAAACAAGTGCTTTTATCTTTTGGGGAAGGAATACCTTATGCCTCTAATAATTTGATCTTGCATGAATTATTTCCAGAACATGGAGGATGAACTTGAATGTTTCCCAACAAATCCAGTTTATATCGAAAAGTATAGCTAGGAAGGTTGGCCTTAGAAGTGAAGGGTCGACAATAATTCAGTGGAAGTTTAGAGTATAAGACTTTATGCATCTTTAACGAGTTATCATAGTATCCTTTCATCTATTTAAGAAGCTTTTCTTACTCTAAATAATAATTCATTCAGTTTGTAATCTAGTATGGGATGCACATGTATCAAATAGAATAAATTGCTCAACTTTATGTTACCTCTTCCCTCTTTGTCCAAAATAGAAAATAAATACTGTATATCTTCGAATTTCACATTCAATCTGATTTTCTCAAACAAAGTTCTAGAATAATGAAATAACAAATTACTTTAATAATGGAATATTTACTATATCAGTTTCTTCTTCTTTGTATTAATCCAATTCTTTTTTGAGATTGTAAATCAGTTTAGCTGAATTAAAGAAATACTTCAATTGTTGCATTATCACTTTTTCAAAGCTGAAATAATCATAAGATTTTTAATTAAGTAATTTTGATCCTTTGATGACAACTCCAATTCTAAGTAATCCTGAAAACATTTGTTATTATGTTAACATCCTCACTTTTTATTCATCCAGCTCATTAAATAAACAATATATATCATTTCTAAGTGAAATGCTTTATAATTATTAAAGTCTTTCTTTTTCCTTCTCTTTTTCTTTCTCCTTTTCTTTTTCCTTAGTATCTTTCTCTTTATTATCTTTATTATCTTTATTATCCTTATTATCCTTACTCTCTTTATTATCTTTACTTTCTTTTTCAATTTACTTTTCTGATGCCTTTTCTTACTACCTTTCTGATGATTTTTCTTGTTATCTACTGGATACTTATTAGAGCACTGGTTACTTATCTCTAAGTGCTGATTATGGTTAGGATATTGCACTTAAAGGCAATTGCAGTTATTGCCTTAAGGATTATCCTTGTTAAGATTGTCCTTACTTCAATAATGAAGGAGGTTATAACATTTATTATGAGGCTCCTTTAGATTGATCTATTTTCTCCTAAACCTCCTTTGATTATTGAACTTTTTCTGATTCAGGCTATGAAATTTCATATTTCTTTTTGTTAATAAATTAGGTGAATTCGATCACATTAATTTCCTCTTCTTCTTTGTCTATTTTTTCGTCTCTAATCATTTCATAAATCTATTGGGCTTTATCCTTATCAATTACAAAACCAGTTAATATAATTGTTTATTCTATAAAGGTTTCTCTGTCCATTTTAAATAACTATTCCTATTTGAAATATTAATCAGGCAATGTAACAGATTTTTCAACGACACTTTTTAAGTATTCTAAAATAATCTCTTTTTGCAATAATTTTAGTTTATCTTGTTCCTATTGCTTTTATATTTTTTCATCCTCAATCACCTTCAAGGCATCATTCATAAGTTTCGAATAAATTATGATATCTTCATCTTTATCTTTAGCTAAATACTTACGTAGAGCCAATAACTCTTGTTTTGATAGAGCTCTATCTATAAATTTGGTTATGATGGTCAAGAACTTTTATATTTAAATTTCATCTGTAATCCCCTGATCTTCATCCCTTAATAAACGAAAAATCGATTCGATTGAACCATCTTTGATAATTGATTTTACAACATTTTAATAAGCATTAAAATTAAATTTCTTATCGACTTATTCTGCAATTTTAGACAGCTTTTATTTAAAAACCTGAAAATTGTAGATATTGTTTCCGTAGTCTGTCATTAGATTATAAATTTATTATAATTTCCCTTCATCCAAACCCCACATCCATTCCCTATTTAATAATTTCAAAGTTTCAACAGAGATCAGTTTATCTGGCCCAGTGACTTCTTCAAAGAAGATATCCAACAATAGTCTATACTTATTAACTATGTAATTTATGGCCATCATAACTAACTCTCCCAAGTCTTCTACGAGACTGCAACATAATTTTATAGTTGAAATGGTGTCCATTTTTGGTACTCTATAGTATTTCTACACTATCCTTTTTTAATCTTCTTGTAAGTCAATAGATATTGATTTAAGAGCATGATCTAATTCATCCATTCTGATTTAAAATTCAACCAAGGCATCATCATACATGATAAACAAATCGAAAGGGTGAGCTTACTTAAAGGCAAACTAAGTTTTCAGTTGTTCAATTAATTCAATTCGTATTGCTTCATCGTTTCTTTCTTGAACTTCCAACATGTATAATCTCTAAGTTTTTAAAATTAGAGTATTTTGTCTCTCTGTCTTTTAATCTGGACTGTCCTCAGCTGAACTTACTTCTTCTTATTCTTTATCCTATTTATCCTCTTCCTTTATTTCTTTATCATTTTCTAGTTCCTATTTCTCCTTTCCAATAGCCTCATATAATTTTTAGAGATCATCTACTTCTTTTTCTTCCTTATCTGGCTCCTTTATTTATTGCCATTGTGGTTCTTGGATGTCTTAGTTATTATTGCTGAATTAATTGAATTAAATTTCTCCTTCTTCCGGCTATTTATCAAATGACAAGTATTTAGGTGACTCATCTCCTTCATCTTCGTCCTCTTGAATAGGTTGGTTCTGAAAAGCCTTTTGCTGATCTGACTCAGTTTATTATTATTGTTATTCTTCTTGTTATTTTTCGACATGAAAACCCTTTGAAAATATAGTAAGCGGTGGATTGGGGTTTTGCTCCTATTGTTAGACATTCTGATTATCAGAAGATCCATCTGACTACAAATCTGGTTCTAAGTTAAGTTCTTAATTGGACATTTTATAATTAATTGAATAAGTTTATAAAACACTTATAATGCAATTAGTTTACTATGTTTCTAAGATATGTTATTGAATTGTTCTATCACTTGATAAAATAATATTATAAATTCATTAATCAGAAAGCTGTGAATGAAAGTTACACAGATCTAGATATTAGTTGTATATTGATACCTTCCATTAATCTTGGCATCCTAGATATATCCTAAGACACTTAGACTGCACCCTATGTCGGAATACAGAATTTTGCAAGAGCTCTGATTGATGAATCTAGACATTATGAATTTAAATTGGATACTTCATATTTAAGATGGGAGTGATGCACCCGAAATATTGATATATTTGTTCTATAGTAACTCCAGCTAGTCCAGTAATCAAGATTGAGTTTGATAGTGATTGTTAAAGAACTGGTTTTCTGTCATTGGGAGGCAAACTAACTTAGCGAGCGTCATGAGAAAGTTGATCTGAAACCACAAGATTCATAGGCATTCCAAAAAGCATGGCTTTGCCAAGTAGATTTTTCATCCGAATTGCTTCTTCTTTGGAAGGGATTTGAAGAAAAGCTCCATAATTGCTTTGATAGATGGCATCAACTCGGGTGAATGTACTAAAGATGTTATACACCACTCGAAGATTGATGTTGGGATGCTGAACCATCAAATAGATTGGGAGGGTAGTTGGAGTCATTATAAAAGGACTGCCAATTCTTTTTTAGGGGTAAGGAGTAAAAGGACTGGCACCACAAGAAAAAGGATTAGTGGAGTCATTACAAAAGACTTCATTGTAATTGTCTTCGGAATGAGTAGATTTCTAAGATTTTTCTGAAGATTGGGAGGAGATACTCTCTCCATCTGAGAACTCCTCTTTATCATCTTCTGAAGACTCCTCTGGAATCTGTTATCTGATTGAGTCCAAAGTGGAGTGTAAAAAGGGGGAAGGTGATGGAGTGGTAACGGTGGAAACGATTTATTTTTATTTCTTTCCCTCTCTTTGTAAAACGGATGCATAATTGCGCAATTGCTGCTGGTAGAGAACAGTCAATTGTTAAGTTTGATTACGGAACTCCTAGATCTGTTGGATTAGGGACATTTGTTCTTTTAAATCTGCCGTTTAGCTTACTTGGGCTATAAGCTTATTCAGCATGTCAAGATTCTACTGTAGTTATTGATTGAGAGAGCCTGAATCTTCCTTCAACTGTTAGAAAAACTGTTGCTTTGATTAAAGAGTAGTGTAATCTACATGATAGAAAAACAAAAATTACCAACACCACAGTTGTTATTATTCTAAAACACCAGAGAATCACGTTGACTGAGGTGCACTCTCATTTTGAGTTGGTAATCAAAGAGAGTCCCGTCTAAAACTAAAGCTGCTTGGGCTTACTAAGCATTCTCATACTCGATGAACACCTTCCAAATGATCTTTCTTTCGAATATGAGGATCTAAACACAAATTAAAATGAAGAAGTACCTTTTTCACTTGCCCAAAAACTGAAAAGGTTCTAAAGAACTGACTATGCTCTAATACTTTCCCCTATTTATTGGTGACTAACACCAGGATCACAGGGGTTGGTGAACTTGGTGACGGTGAATTCTTGTTCATAAAAATAATAATATTTCATAAATCTAAATTTTGTTCTCCCTAAATACTCTCTATGTCACTTTCTGAATTTACTGCGTTATACTTATCGAAACTTAAATCCTCAATCCTTTTGTTTTCCCTTAAGAATATTTCCCTAACCTCCAACTACTTATTGTTAGTCAAATTTCATAATTTCCCAGACCATTTTTCGAATTTATATAAAAGATCATAATACGGAATTTGTTAGGCAATTAAAAATGAATATTTTATATTTCAAATTACTATATTCCCGGTCTTACTTCACCAACTTCTCCCTTGTAATATTTTCCTACTCTTCCTTCTCTTCCATTATAAGGTCATACTAACCCTCTTTTTATTGGATATTAATAATTAAACATATTTATGATACTGTTGAAATTTAAAAAATATTAACACACTCACATTCCTCAATTTCCGATGCTATTGGAATAAGAAGGACAGACACAATCAAAAATTACTTTCGGTTAAATAATTTCTTATGTTGATTTTAATTACTCTTTAATTATTTTTATTTTCTTAGTTACTTATATTTCAATATATATTGGAAACAGATGATTAATACTTTTGATTAAAAATTGACCCCTAAAATTAGTTATCAATTGTCCGCAACCATGATCATAATGGAAGTTCTGCAATGGGTTTAAGGGAAAAATGAGGAAGAATCAATTAAATTTTGAATAAATAATATATTTTTCTATAAAATAATTAATGAATGAATTAAAAATAAAAACCAGAAGAAGTCATCTTAATCAAAACATTTAAGTGAATGATTTTATCCTGACGCTTTTACAATAATTCTGGATAACAAAATAAAAAGAGTTTTTTTAATAACATAATTTTATAATTATGAAATCACCTGTAGTAACAGATAATTGCCGTAGAGCTAAAACAAATCCCGATCAAAGCTCACTACTTAGCTATTCTGTAGCCAAGTCTTGTGCCTCAAGTGTAAATGCATTATTAATTAATAGGAACGAAAAACTTAAGTCAAAGTAGCCTGCAAAGTCTTATGCGAAATGAGAGAAGATGAATCAAGTAAATTGGCAATGAAATTCACCTAACTAAGAATTGTACTAGCCACTCAATCTCTTCTTCATAAATTATAAAAGTATAAATCTTCTAAACTGTAAACATATTTTTGGATTCTATAATAAGAAAGAAAAACTATTTAACCCAATGGCTTCCTAGATCTTAATCAAACAATATCACTTCCTCCTGCTATGGATGATCTATCCAACAATTAGATCAGAGAATAAATATAGCAGGACTAAAGTCAATAAATACCCATTGCATCAGCTATTGTACTATCTCACCTCCTGAAGAGACTTGTAAATTAATAATAAAGATTGACTTTGAAGAGGATTAGGGCATAATCAAATTTCATAAAGGGTATTACGTAAATCAAGAATTTGATCAAAAAATGCCAAAAAAGGACTTTTTATCTGAGTATTCTGAATATAATGAGATGCAATCAGAACAGAAAGGTGTTTAAAACAAGTGTTCTTGATTAAGATCACGAGATTGTACCTTAAGATCAAATGGAAGAATAAATTATTCAACAACCTGAAGAAATGTCAATGAAGGAATAATTAGCTATTAAATTTGCAAGCATTACAATTTTAACTTCTATTTTAAACGAGAAAATAAAAAAACAACAATTTTAATTATTTTTTAATATCATAAAGGGTCATTTTTAATTAAATAAATAATTAAGTTTCTCGTAAATGAATGAAATTACATAGATATATGAATAATCATTTTTAGATCAAAATCCTATTGCGACAGGGTCTTAACGTTTGAGTCGAATAATTTAATTGAAATTAAAGGATTACTTTAATGAAATCAGAGCATGTCAAACAACAGGTGAACTCAAAAATGGATATTCCATTAATACCATACTGCAAAATAAGAATTCGGAATAATCAATGAATAATTCCTATGAGGATCTTTATACATAGAGAGTTCTGCCTTCACAATCTAAGCAAGATGAAGAGAACAATGAAGAGGAAATCTAAACACTTGGCAATAGTGAATAATTCAAGATGCCATGCTCTTTATAGCACATTACTGATATTGAGGATTCTTACTAAAAGTAATCTGAGGAACAAATCGAAGTACCAAAGGAGAGAGTGATTGTTTAGAAGAATAAACATACAGATTTAATAAAGAATGCTGTTAAATCTTATTGTACTTAATAGTAGACAAAGCACATTGTTTAAGGAACTCCAAGAACATAACAGCTGGAACAAAAAAAGTAGGAGAATAAAAAATAGGTAGGACTATTCTATATTCCTCATATAATTGGAGTATGTATGATTGTTTTGATTATTTTGATTTTATAATGATTTAATATATTATTTAATAAAATAAATATGTCAGGGGATTCATCATATTCAGAAGGGGCAGGTTGGATTTAATGGTTTTGCAATATGGAAGATCATCAATTTCTATGTGAAGTTGATAGTGATTTTATAAGAGACAACTTCAATTTGTATGGATTGAAGAGCAAGTTCAATTTCTATAAGTAAATATCAAAACTCAACAATTAGCGAGGCATTGGATTTGATTTTAAGTTCTGAGACTCCTGACGATGAAGATTTGGAAGATGAACGTTTCCTGGAGGTTTATCAAGAAGCTACTGATTTGTATGGTTTAATTCATGCCAGATTCATTATCACAGCAAAAGGTATCAATATACTTTATTGGGCAGGATTGGCATTGATGAAGGATAAGTTCTTATCAGGAAAATTCGGTGCTTGTCCAAGAGTATTATGTGACAGATCAAATGTACTTCCTGTAGGAATGAGTGAGGAATTAAGAACTTCTAGAGTGAAAGTATTCTGTCCGAGATGTGAGGAGGTGTACATTCCAAAGAAGAAATGCCCAGATGTTGATGGGGCATATTTTGGATGTTCATTCCCTTCAATCTTCATCATGGTATGAAGATGGTTAATTTAATAAGAACTTTGTTTAAGAGATTCAAATTGCTCCTAATAATCAGCAGTATGTTCCACGAATTTTTGGGTTCAGAGTGTACAAGAAGAAAGGGTCTCGTTATCAAGATACGCAATAGAAACCAGCTGAAATCACTCATTATTCTGAGGAACAATTGAAGAAGTTGAGAGGCAAAAATGAATAGCAAAGCAAAGAGGATTATGTTCAAAAGTGAATATAGGTAATTTGTTTTTATTATTAAAATTTTTAAATCTTTTTTAAATTAAATGCCTAAGGAAATTCAGGATGTTAAGGAGTTCCTCTCACTCATGAAGGGTAGTGACGCATAAGCTAAAGACTCCAATAAGGAACCAAAAAAGAGTAGAATTTAAAGTCATTTTAATAGATCTCTACATTAAAGAGTCAAAGAAGATCACCAAATTCAAGTTGAGAGGAAAGAAATACCTCTTCACTTTCAAAACAGCTGATAAGAATAAGGCCTAAAAAATTCAATAAACACTCCCATAAAGTATTTAACCTAATTCACAATTACTTAGATGTCAATAAAATAGTTATTGGTGCAGGTGGAAAGAAACAATAAACCAAAAAGAAGTAAAAGAAATGAACGCTGATTTATTACATATTCAAGAGTACATTATCTAAGAGCATTTATTTAATTTTTTATTTTTAATGTCGAGTTTTCACAATAGTCACAACAGCGACGACGTTCATTCCCCTAGAATCAAACCAAAACTAACAGAAGAGCAGAAATTCCATCTCATCAATCAATTCTTTGCTAAAAAACTCAAATTTCCAACACTCACCAATCCAATCATAGATGAAGCCATAAGTCAAGATTTTATGCCATTTGATGACAAGGATAAAATTTTACGAGATCCCAACAAGCTATCAATTTTCTTTTTAAAACTAGATCCTCAATCTCCTCGCACAAAAGAAGCCCTGGATTAATTAGAATTAGGCGAGAGTGCATGTCACATATTTACATTTTAGTAGTTTCAAATGCCCGAACTTCATCCCATTCAAAATCTAATAAATTATATGAACTACCTTACAGAAAAGTATAAGGAATTGTTGCGAATTGTGAGTACTAGAAATTTGATTAAAAAATAAGAGAAACTATAGAAATCAAAAAACAATCTCAACAAATCACACACTCAATAAAATACCTCAAGTATCAGTCTCCATTACATGTATCAGGCTTCCTCACTGATGGCGGTGCTCTTGTCATACCCACAAAGTTGACCACTATTATGTCAAAATCATTCAATACACGTTCTCTCGATTTCTTATAGATATCCTTTGAAGAGAAACTGGAAATGCAAGCAAAGAAAAGTTAAGAATACCTACAAACTCTTAGTAGATACAAACAACTGGAAGAGGAAAAGCTTAAATCTTTACACGATTATTATTAGCAAAAAGTTCCTATTATGGCTAAAAAGGTAGAAGCAGTTAAACAAATGAATAGAATGTAATAAATCAATAAATTGCCTTAGTAAACAATAAGAACGAAAGAAAATCTTTTAAGATCGCCAGAGGAGGACTCTAGAAAAGATACATGAATTAGAAGTCAAAGACAGAGAATAAAGAGTCAAAATACAGGAGTACTTGCATAAGAAGCAAGAAATCACTTAACAAAATAAAATTTAATTTAATTCCCAATACAATCAAGAGTTGAGAGAATAGCAGGAGAGAAACTAAAGGAAAGAAGAGGAGAGGAGAGAAAAGAAGAAATTGGCTATTTATATGGAAGATTAATAGATTGAATAGATTATGGAGAAGTAAATGGAGAAGGAGTATGTGACAGAGTAATAACTATAAAAATTAAAAGATGAAATTAATCAAAAAAGACAAATGAGTCTTTAGAAATAAGAATATGTGTAGTAAAAGGTAATGTAAACTCAGATTGAATATCAATAAAATAAGCTTGAATAATACATTAAATTTGCTGATTTGAGTAATAAGATGGTTGAGGAATAAATGTAAATCAAGAATGAATAATTAGAACAGGTAAAAACTAAATTAGCTACTTAATTTAGAAAGGTGAAGAAAAACAAAGAAAAATTGAATCATATTTTGGAACAGAAAATAGAATCTATAAAAAAGAAGGAAAATGATAAAGGTATTGATATTTGAATTCAAAATAGACATTTCGGGTAGATTATTGTCAATTTAATCAAGCATTGATATAAAAATCAAAGAATAAACAGAAAAAAATAGAATGAAATACCAAAGAGCCTTAAATAATACAAGAGCATTCGCAGAGGAAAGAGAAGTATATACTCTAATCATTAATAGAGAGAACAATAAAAGTTAATTGATAAAATGATTGAAAAAAGTTAAAAGTAAAGGCATCTCAAAAGTCAAAAGGAACAATATAGCCAAGCAATATTAAAATAACATTTACTTTAAAGATAAAGTGTCGATAAGATAGTGTTTTAATGATTTTATTATAAATTCGTTTGCTCTAAATACACACATTGTTTCATTATTTAAATACAATCATTTTTATTAAATGAGTCTTTTTTTAATCTCATCAACTATCTGATCTGAGGTGGCAGACTTATCTGCCAATAGTTAAATTAATTCATCAGCTGAGTATCTCATCTGATACTTTACACAGAGTAATTTTTAAATAATTGTTCTAACATATTCTGGTAATATGGTTAATTTTAATTCCTTCCAAAAGATATTCCATTCCTCCTTCTAAATGAGTTTCCACCAAGCATCTTCTGTTTATGGATTGTTTGATTCAAATGGAGGGTGTCCAGTCACCATAATAAAATAAACTACTCCCAACGAAAACATATCACATTTTCTCAAATCGCTTGGGGTATGCCAAATTTCAGGGGCTGTATATCCTTCACTTCCAGAAACAGTAGTTTTTGGAATTGGGGCTTGTCCATTAATCTTAGCAAATCCAAAATCGCATAATTTTACAATGAAATCCCCAGAAATTAGTAGATTATCTAATTTGATGTCTCCATGAGTTATTCCTTTTGCGTGAAGATATTACAGAGCTTAGGCAATTTAGAGTATTATTCCATTAGCAATAGCCAAAGGTAAAGGACCTTAGAGTAAAATTTTATAAAGAGAGCCATTGGACATTAATTCAAGAAGCATACAAGAGCAGTCTGAACAATATCCAATCATAGTGATGATGTGTGGATGTTGAATGGGACGAAGTATCTGGATCTCGTTCTCTTGAAAATATGATATTATAATTACGAATAAATTAATTGCATTTTACTCATTGGTTTATGCCAAGCATTTTAATGCAAATTGTTGTTTCGTTGATTTGTTCATAGTCAAAAATACTGTACTATCATGTCCTTTGCCTATCAACTTAGAGAAATTGATTTAATAATTTGCGGCAAATTGCTCAGGAGTAAACATTAAATTATTAATCATTATTAATATTATCAATATATCAGATCAAATGCCTTTAGTAGCCATCATTCTTCCCAATATAGCATTTAAATTTTCATCAAGCAGTTCATCCACTTTCAAACCAAGATGTCTCTTTGGATCCTTCTTACCTGTATTCTTGATTTTGGTTTCCTATTCTCCTTTTTTGGATTCATCCTCTACAATTAACAAAGACTCCATACCTATCAACTTCTAATATTCTAAAGCTAATTTGGACATGTCTTCAACGCAGGATTCATTTCTTTTACTATTTTCACTAGCAGAATTACATCTAGTAATGAATAGGATGATATATATATACTTTAAACCTTCAGTCCAACTATTCTTATATAAATTTTATAGCATTTTCTATTCTAGATCATTGCACTTAAATTTGATGTTAATTGAATAATAGTATCTATTCAATCCTCTTAACAATGCTTCTAAACCTGGTTTTTATAGGTGCCCTGTATTTGAAGTTGTTTATCTGGGTTCTTATTAGCTGAGCATATTTTATTATGGAATCAATCTGAATGCATCAATTACTACTTTGCCTCTGACTGATTGAATAGGGTCAATAACAACAGCAATTGATTTCTTATTTAACTATTCATAAGATTATTGAGTATTGATATCAACTTTTAAATGATGAGGAATGAATAAGTACCACTTGAAAGCCAACAACCATATGATGGATGTGAATGATACCATCCAATACAATTTTCCATTCTACCTGTTAAATTGAGAAGTTCAACCATCTTTTATTGAAAAATTGGGTCCACAGATTCCACAGAAACACTACTTGCTGTTTAAGGCATCGAAAAAACATCATAAACTCTAATGTGATAATCGTCTACAATGTCTCCTAATAAAAGACCCATGACTTCAAATGGAATTCCTGCTCTGGCATGCTGGAAGATTATTTTGTAATTACTTTAAGCATCTTGATTAAAGCAAGGGCACTAATAGTGACTTATTCTGCTGTATCTGGAATGGATGCTTCAGGATTGACTGCTTAACCTGCTCCGAATTATTGAATAAGGTTTTGAATGTCCATGATTATTTGAATGAAATATAAAAAACAAATACCGAGGTTGAGAAAATTGATAAATTATAATTGATAAGAAAATTATATATGAAAAATTGTAAAATGATTGGAATCAGCTTAGTGAATAACGATAGAATCAATTTAATAATGATTTTTAATTTTTTAGGAGACTACTGATAATAAATATTGTCATCTGAATTTTTGAAGTTACATCAAGAATCTCTTGGCGTAGCATAATGATCTTACTAGAAGTTGGAACAATATCCATGTATTATTAGTAGTAAATAAAGTATGCTAATTAAATAAGCCAATAGTTTAAAACTAGAGAATTACATTCCATCTTAAAATTATATTCAACTCTATAAGCGCACTTTTAAATATAAATATGAGAAGTAATATCGATATTTATTGTTTAGATTAACTAATTAATCTTAACCATTATCAAGCCAATATTCCAATAAATTCTAATTTGAATTTTTATCTCATAATATTACTATAGATGCGAGATAATTTGATAAAATATTAAAGAAGATAACTTGAACAAGAGTATCATCTAATGGATGATGAAGTCTAATGATCAAATTAATATAATATCTGATAGACTTGATGATTATTTTAGATCAAGTGAATTAGCAACTAGAGTTTTTTGAGATTAATCAGGTTTTAAATGTGTTTGTCCTAGGGATCAAAAAAGGAGAAAATAGAGCCTTTGTAATCAGCAGTGTTAAAATAAGTTATATAATATTTAATAGCATTTCTCTCCACAAGGGCAATATAAGGTTTTATAAAATTTTAAGAGATACAGAGTTGCTTTGATTCTGTTTCAAATTTATCATAAAAAATCTTATAGAAATTTTCCAGAATTCTGAATTCTTTGAAGTTTTTTTGGTTACCTCAATTCTATTAATTAGACTTATTTTGATGGTGTTGACCCTTGTAAGCTTTGTCAATAACGGGGAATTCAGAATTAAGGGATAGATTTTTGTTTTATAAACACATATATATATTATTAATGAAAGATGTTTAAGAATAATAATAGCGAATCCCTGACGCATATAGAGTTTTTGTATTAATTTCGATCACAAATTTACTTGTGAGTCTTGACCATGGTATAATTCCTGCAGGTTTGTATTTACTTTTTAAAATGTTAAGCAAGCGTACAGGTTCAGAGTGCACTGAAATTATCAAATTAGGAATTGGGAGTATTAGGATCATTAGTGTATGCAGGCACTGTAGTGATGGGTTTTATAGCTTCCTTTATATTTTTGAAATACAATCCTCTAAGAGTTATTGAAATCAGTATGATTACTATGATTTTGAGTCTGTTTGTGTTTACTTTGCAATTTGATATTGCATGGCCATATTATCTAAGTCGATTCATAACTGGTGCAGCCCAAGCTCCATTAATTGTATACTTCCCCGTTTGGGTGGACACATTTGGCTAAGATAACAAAACAGTCTGGTTAACAATCCTCTAAGGGGGAGTGCCCTTTGGCGTGTTTGTAGGCTATGTATTGGCAAGTGTGATAGCAGCTCAATGGAATGTAATATTATTGTGAAATTATGAAAAGTGGCGATGGGCATTTTATTTACAAATCGGTGTACTTGTACCAAGTATTGCATTGCTTTCCAGACAACCTCATGAAAACATAGATGTGAGACCCTATGTTAAGGATAACAACAATACATATGAGAAGATGCCGTATTTTGAATTGATCAAATTAACATTGAAATCTAGACCATATGTAGTAATGACAATAGTCCTGGGGATGCTCTATTTCTCAGTAACAGGAATATAATTTTGGATATCCAATTATCTAGTTACAGTCTTGTGCTTTAATCAAGGTCTGGTTAATACACTTTTTAGTTTGGATTCGATTACAGGTCCCACTCTTGGGTGTGTATTAGGTAGTTAAATCATTTAATGTTAATCATAGGAGGATTGATAACTCAACATTATGGGGGATATGATTCTAAGAATGCTTATTACATTACATGCATTGCAGCAATATTTGGATCCTTGGCTTCAATTTGTGTGACACTTACAACCAACTTGTGGGCCATCACAGGATTTATTTGGTTGTTGCTCTTTTTTGGAGGTGCTTTGGTTCCAATCATGACTGGTATAAAACATAAACTATCCTTTAGGAATAGTACTATCATCGGTAAATTAAGGAATGCGCTCATTTGCTAATTCCAATACAACTACTTATGTGAATCTATTTGGGTATTTGCCAGCTCCAATTGTTTATGGATATTTATCTTCGATTTCTCCGAATTTAGGATACTATTGTTTGATGTATTGTCCAAGTGTTGGTTGTTTAATGATCCTATGGACAACATATCATGAAAGAAGGAGGGATTGCCTTGTGGGGGATAAATCTATGGATTCCATGGAAATGCATCCCCCTTCCGCTAGGAGTACTTCTGTCATGTAGATCATCTAGAATTTTCATAATTAATCCGACGGTAATTTTTATAAAATTATGTCAGATTTCGTTAAAGAGGTCCTGGAGTTTCATTCAACACCAATCAATAATATCACTACAACACTTTACTACGAAAAGTAATTGTGATTTTTACAAAAGAATTCTGTTTATTGTTTATAGTAAAAATATTATAATAATAATTTACTTTTTAATTTTTACATGTCTGAGAATACTCTTTTCAATGAGTGTTTAGCTTGCAAGATGAAATTTGAGACCAGACAATAATTGGAGAACCATGTCAGGAAGGTATTTATTCAAGATTTAACAGCATAGTTTTGTGTGAGTTCAGATTATGGGTCTTAAAACAAATTAGAAGAGAAATACTAGAGAGAATTATTGAATTTAAAAAAGAGCAATGCTCCTGGTGCAAGAGAAATCATAGAGCCTGGTAGACCTCCGCCAGGTTAATAATAGAAGAACTAACTATCTCTAGAGGCCTTAAAGGATTAGATGAAATAATAGGATGATGAATTCAAAAGATTAAATAGAATGGCTTAGAGAAGAAGAGAAGATGAAATGGAGGATGAGTTGAATAAACTCAAAAATGATAGACAACAGATCAAAATGAAAAGGGATGATGACAGATAAGCATTCGAAGAATTGTTACATGAGGTTGAATCGAAGAAGGAGAAGGAAATCAGGGCTAGAATTGAAAAGGATGAGATTCGAAGAGCCTTGATGGATTTGGAGAAAGCAAAATTAACAGCTATCGAATAAGAGAGGAAAAGAGAGTTGGAGAAACTCATTGCTGAAAGGGAGGCTCTTAGAATGAAAGAAAATGAACTCATTAAAGATATTGAATCGATGGAATAGAATACGAAAATGCTTGATTAAATGAGGCAAGAAGAAGTCTCCAAAATCAATAATGTAATTGAAGGAATGCAATTGAAACAAAAAAACAATACTAAATTAAATGAGGATCTAATTCAAGAGAGATCAGACAATGTGGCCAAGTTAAAATTGAAGAGAGAATAATTAGAGGGGGAAAGACTCAGAATCATGGACAACTTGGATAGATTGAGGAATGGTGATTTGAAGGCTGCTTAAAGAGGAGGTACTATGAATTTAGTTGCAAATGCTAAGAATATTTTGGGTGATATGAAGTAAATGGAGAATTTCAATGCCAAATTACATGATGGAAGATTTGCAGATCAATAACAAAGAATAAATCAATTGAAACAATAGAAACCTGAATTCATGCCATTTGATGGAGATGAGGCTTTTGGGTAAAGAGCAACTGTTGGATAGTAGGCTGTGGATATGTATAAAAGTAGGAATCCCTAGACTCAAGGTGAACTGTAGGCTTTCAGACAAGGAATTGAGTAACATGCAAATAGTATGATGGATTAGAGTTTGTCATAGAGTGTGAATATGAGTTAAGTAAGGAGATAACCCTCATCCTAAGTCAACAGAGCACCTGCCACCAGATTATAGCCCTAATAAACTATATAGAGTTTTCCTGATGTTAACTAATAACTTCTACAACAATAATAATAACAATAATAAATAGAGGTCTTAAAAAATGCTTGGGGTGTTCCCATTCCTTAATTTCAAAATAATCAATTTCAAATGCTACCTCAATAAGCTTAATAACCGTAATTTGTAAATAATCCTATGATGAATAATCCTATGATGCAATATAATGCATTTGCTTAACCTCAAATGATGCCTGCTTACAACCCAGTGATGCAACAATAATAATAATAGGGATCAACTGCTTTTGGCCAGTTTGCTTTGAATCAATTGGCTCTAAATTAGGAAGGCAAAAAGATGAAAGATCCTTGGAGCATTTTCAATAGAAAGAATGAGTTTTTTTTGATGAATGAAGTGCGAGGTGTTGATTTGACTGAAGAGGAGAGAGTGTTGATGAGTTTATAGGCTTAAGAAATAGATAGTCTTAGAGTAATTTCTAGAATTCCTGTAGGGACCGAGTTGTATAGATTTAAGGTTGAGTAATATAAGGAGTTATCTACGATGAGAGCTGAAATAGAGAAGATTGTTCAGGAGTAGCGTCTACAGGATGCAAGGAGAGAGTTTGAGATGGAAAGGAGAGAGGATGATCGACAATGGGAGAATGAGAAATGGGTAGATGATAATAAGAAGTTCATCATAGAGAATAGATTAAGGAAAGATAATACCTAGAAAAGATAGTAGATGCAATCATATAATCAAAGTGAGGGATTCGTAGTTCATTGGGATTACACCTTAGGATTACCTAGAAGGAGCAATTACAGTTAGGTTGTCTTCGGAGTTTATAATGGATAACAGGTTATTTGTTAGCCAAGATTGGTTGAACCAAGAGAGAGTGAAACAGAAAATTAAAATCATAACAGATGCATCTTTGGTGATGCTCACTAAGTTTTTGAGGTACCTGCGCATCCAGATACTTTGATGATTATGGAAGTTCAAATTCCCTTTAGCAAAAGAGTCGAAGATAACGTAGGCAGAACTGAAACCTATGGATGGACTTAAGTGGATCTCTTTGATCATAACAAATAATTGAAGCGCGGAAAATTTAAATGCCCAGTCTATTATGGACCTACAAGTCCAGAGATTACTGTAGAAGAGATCTAGAACTTAGAGCCCATCCCTAATTGTTGGGTCTATTTCAGAATAGGATATCCTAATGATAAAGATTATGGGGAAGTCAAAACCATATATCCCGAATAAACTCAGCATGAATACATTGTGCCTTATATCCATCTGAGAGGATTGTTTGGAAAGAGAGAAAAGGTGAAAAATATGAAGGGAATGGAGGAAAGCTATGAAACCAGATATGGAGGCAGAGGATATAAGATGATTGAGGAGATCATAGAGGAGAGTCAATTGGTTGGAGGAGCAGGAGGTAAATCTAATATGGAAGAATACGAGATTACTGGATAGCCACCTCCTATGCAGAAGTATGGAATTAGGGAGGAGGAACCTCCCATTTAAGATGATGGAAAATAGAAGGGATTGAGACTGATCATTTATAGAGTCGATAACCATTAGGCCAGATCGCATTTGAGAGTTATGGCAGGATTATTTGAGGAAGGCAATTTAGTTTTGGACGCTAATGGATTGCCAGTAGCATTTAATACTTCAATTCACAATCCTTTGGATCTAAAGAATAGACAAGTTTTATAGAATGAATACATTATACCCTTACACAAGCCCAATGTAGAGTATGATGGAATGAATAATAAGGCATCAGGTCAGGATATCATTTTCTAGGAGGAGTATAGAGTATTTCGAAATTTATATGCCATGATTAAGAAGAACAAGAAGGACTTATATATAGGGTTGTAGGTAGTTGAAAAGCCAGAGCCGGTTGAATTACAGGAATCAGTTCTGAATGAAACACAAAAGAACTATGCAGGATTGGAATTCGACTTAAAAGGATGGCAATTCCTAAAATTGACTTAGGATGATGGCAGTCTGTTGACTGGAAGATTCAAAATGAAGTTGTTTAAGCCTCCCTTAAGACGACCACCCATAGATCCTACTAAAGTTTAGGAAATGGATGAAGTTATAGACTTTGCCTTGCATGAATTTTCGTATACAGAAAAGGATATTGAAGAATTTAAAAAGTAGATGAAGAATAAACATAAGAAACCCAAATTAGAGGAGATTAAAGATATCCCATTAGATAATAGTCCATATATACCTAATTTCTAGCAATAATGGATAAATGAACAATTTGAAAGAAGACATGGAATAGATTTTTATATAGATGGATTAAGGTTCTTACCTGACAAAGTAACAGCCTGTAAAATGTACATGGAAGTATATAATAGAAGATATGAAAAACTATTTGATGCTGAAACTGCAGCTCCTGATCTCAATAGTATGGCATATAATCCAACATTCTATTTCAGAAGAGAATTGAGAAAGGAAAAGTTTGATCCTACTGCTGTTGCTTTGATCACTGTTGTAACAGTAGATAAAAGTACTAATGATAACAGAATTGTTGGATATGCTGCTATTAATTTATTTTTAAATCCCGGTACTAAATCACAACCTGAAGATCAAAATGAAGATAATTATGTGGTCTACTCTGGTGCATATTAGATACCACTTTTTAGTTAATAGTTGGACAGAACACCTCCATTTGATATGAAAAAGATGTATATAATAAAATGTCATTTAGCTACTCTCACGAACGATCTCCATGTTGTACAGTACTGGTCAGAATGTTCAAAGCACCTCTTAGTGAAGACGGCAAAAGAGCACTGTCCATCAAGGAGTTTCCAAGTTTGAAGGAACAAATTGCAAGGAATATCATGAGACCTCGCCCTTAATATGGAGCAAGTGCTTACAATACTGACTTAGCTCCTATCACAGAATCTGAAAATGAGTTGTTTGCTTAAAGAACTATCAGACCTGATATAAGTGTCCGAGAAGCTGCTTATTTATTGATTAAGGGAGAATAAATTAATAGATAATACAAAGATAATGAAATAATAAACTATTTGGACAACCGTATATCCTTAACTCATGATACGTTTATGATCGATATGATGTATTTCGCCAAATATAGACCCCAGGCAGGATTCAAATTGACGGTGGATGGACTGCATAATGTTGTGAATCAATCACACATGTATGTGGTGTTTTATTCCTTATCATAACCAGGAACATTTTATCTAGAACCCAGAGACATTACTCAGGGACATATGTGTTCTAATTATGATTTCGATTCCAAAATAAATACTCCTGAATATGATGATGCTTGGTTCAAGTTCAAGGAAAATGCCAACAGATATCAGAATATCATTTTAGACATTAAATCAGTTCCATTTTCCAAACCTGATGGGGCAATTTCTGATGTTGGTTGGACTATATTGCCTGTGTTCTCACCAGATAATTATGTCATGTCCAACTGTTATCAATTGCCAGTGTTCAGAGGATCAGTTCCAAGAGCTGTGATTGAAGATATTAAAAAACAAGATGCTTGGGATTATCTTCGAGATCAAGTCACCAACAATAAGGTGTTTTATCTCAAAAATATGTCCATCATTGTCAGATTGGTGGATGCTTAGAGAGAAGTAATTATAATTTCAATTGTAGGGCCATTTTAACAAACGCATGGATTGTGATAGATTACAGTATAAGTATTTGCCTCAAGGAGAACGAATCAAACAATGGTCTTACAATCCTGCAGTCGTTTTGGACTAGATGAGTATGAAGACCATCAAATCTTTGATACCATTCAAAGACAATCCGGCCGCTTACAATAGAAAAGTCACAGAGTACTTTGCCAATTCATATGGTTTAACCCAATATCTTGGAAGTTGATTATATATATAATTTTATGTAACATATTCAAAAAAGCAATTAAGATGCGCTTGAATTTCATATTACCAATAATGCCCAATTTTATCAACAAAACATCATTTAAGACAAAAGCACTAATTGCAAACTACCCAAACTTACAACGTTAGAAGATATCAAATTGGTATCTTCCACTCAGGTTTCTGGAGACGGTCATAGCAATTCTGTTTTGATTATTTGTTCTGGCTGCTAAAACAAGGTATTCCCAATTTTAATAAGGTCTAAACTGTACTTACTCGGCATTCTGGAATATCCACTGTATTCGTAGGATTCCTTCTTCTCCTTTGTTCTTTTGGATTTTTTTGTGTGGCTTGCATTCCTTGTTGTTTAGATGATTGCAAAGATGTAAGACACAATTGTCCAAAATGCAAAAGAACTTTAGGAAAAACTTCATTTAAAATACTAAAATGACTAGATTTATATGTTATATCATTTCCTTAAGTAAATTCTTTTAATTCTTTCAATTTCTTATTGTGTCATAAACGAATTCATAATTTTCTCCCTTTCCCTCAAATAGGCAGCTGAGTCCGAAATCACTCCTCTTTAGACACCAGAAGGGGCAGTGTAACTTAGTTCCACTTTGATTGGAGAATTCTATTTTATTTCCTTTTTGTAAACGTCTCTATCGTATTCGTATTGCTGCGTTTATAAATGCTTATTATTATAATTCGGTCGGTAATTATAGGAATTCTAGTACCGTTCTTCCACTAAGGATTAATTCAAATCCCTGGGTTAATGCTGGTAATAAGAATATTGTAATTCATTTCGCTTGTAATTCCTCTTGAATTCCTCATATCTTGCCAATTGCTAATCCAATCGACTTTGCTCGTCTCTTTTATAGAATGCACTGGATGTCCTATTCTATTCGGGTATATAATCTCTATATAGATGATAAACAGAATACGGGATTTGGACATTCCTAAATTTGAAAGACTTCGTTGAGGCTGATTCATTTCTGTTAATTATAAATAAGTAATCATCAAATAAAAAGTAAATTCAAATTTCCTCTATAGACAATTGCAGCCATTGTTTAAAGACATCGATTTTAAGAGATGACGTGTACTTGATCGCTTTGGTTTACAACAACTCTTAGGCTTTGTTCCTATCTTTTGGTTCCTGTTGGAGACTATGAAAAGTATAATGAAAACAATGGAAATACCATCTGGATATGAAATGAATGGTGTTTTCTGATATGGCATGTTTGTGTTGCTGAAAGTAATCATCAATTTTGAAATTCTTGCTCATTTAAATGTATTCTATCATGCTCATTTTTTTGGCATCGAATTCGAATGGCAAGAGACCTGTGATGCATTGCATAGTCATCATGCCCACACTCCAAATATCACAGTCATAACCATATTCCTCTCCGTTTAATCTTTCAGGAGACATGTATTAAATAGTACCAATAAATGTATCAAATTTCTGATCCGAATTCTCACTAACAGAACAAATGCCAAAATCACCAATTTTAACCTCTCCCCTTTTATTGATCAGTATATTATGCGGTTTGATGTCTCGGTGTATGATGTGTTTGTTTGTGTGCAGGTAATCCAAGCCTTGAAGAACTTCTTTGATTATCAACATAGTTATGGATTCTGGGATTTTCTTAGTTTTTTCTAAGATTATCTGCAAAGATCCCATATCCATGTACTCCATCACTATGTAGATTTCACCCTTTGAATAAAATGCTCCGTAACATTGGACAACATATTGGGAATTGCAATCAATAAGGGCCTTTAATTCTTTCTTCAACAGAGACTCCTATACATCATTGCTAACATAGTGTATTTTCTATGTGGGGTTAAGATATAATGAAGATACTTTCAATGCGTAATAATCTTGAGTGGGTTTGTGAAGTACTTTCTCAACACTACCATAATTTCCTTAGCCTAATTTACAGACAATTTCAAAATCTTCCAATTTGAGATCCTTGAAGTGTTTTGATTCCATGTAAGTAATGTCTATTGGAGTAGGAGGAGATTTAATACTTTTGGTGAAGGTAAGCCCTTTAGAATTAAGACGAAACTGACTAAGGACCAAAGATCCATTGGCTGATCTGAAAATAGAAGGGATGTCTCTTACATATTTTGCATTTTCTGTGGCTCTTCAGTTGCGAGAGAACGCAAATTCAGTCTCCTTCTCGTTGAATCATTGGATTGCATTAATTTATTATATTTATATTTAAGTATCGTGTCTTGTTAAATTTAGACAAAGTGTTCTTGATTGCGAGAGACTCGAAATAGAAATTCCGAGATATCGCGATAAAATAGTGATCAATAACTTATTTCCCATTTTAATTATAATAAAAATGTATTAGGGATCCAACCTTTCTCGTACAGGCCAGATGGCTGTATCGAACGAGCAGGTCTCCAACTAGCTAAAACTACTCAAGGCTAAGATGAGCAATCGCGACACTTGGTAATAGGGAACCAATCAGCAACTAGACGGTTATCCCCATACTCAACCTACCAAACCATCGCAATCGCCTCTCTATCCCAAAAGTGACTACGATTTCTACACCATGAAACAACAATAGCAGCAGTAAATGCAATCCAGCTCTCAGCCTAAAATCACTGATCCACGCACTCTCAATTACTAACAATTGCAACAATACAAACAACAACAAGTACCCCCTCCTCAGAATGCCAATCGAAACGATCCCTATCTAGGTATGAATGCCATTAATAGACTCAACTACTACGATTAACTTTAGAAGTATAAGGAAGATCCATACAAAAAGAGTAACAACTTAAACAATTACAATGCTCCCCAGAGCTATTATGAGCAATAATTAAACAAGCGCCAATAATAACAACAATTAGTATAATAGCCTCCTAAATATTACGATGATGTCTTAACTAAAAAATAATAATCCTATGGATATTAGTAAAATAATAATTATGATTTCACCCAATAGCCAGTTTCATTGCAAAATAAGTATGATTATATGAATTACAATAACAATTACTCAAATAATGCTCTATACAACAATAATATGTAGTGGCAAAACCCAAACCAAAACAACATCTATAACAATAATAATAACAATAACAATAACAATAACTACAATTATAATTAGTAATAATAGTCATCTCAATCAAATCAGTATAATCTATATGGGAATCAGAATCTAAATATAAATTAGAATATCAATTCATAATAGCAGCAATCCTCATACAATCAATATAATTACAATTAAAATCCTTAATCTTTATCTCCACTCAAATAGCAACAACCACAACCTACCCAACAATAATTCAAGTACTCTCAACACAATTCTTAACCTCAGTTTGAAAAAAGAGAAAGACCTATCGAAAGACAGTAAGATCCAATTCCAGAATTATACAAACCACCCTAATAATCCTACTAGCCATAAGAATAATAATAATAATAATACAACAAACCGCAACCCAGAAAGTAACAATAACCATAGCCACAATCATAGAATGCAAACAACAATAAAGCGTATAATCCCATAGACGAATTGCCTGCTGTGGCTAAGAAAAATCAAACCAATCCAATTCCACCTGAGGAAGATGATGATGGGGACTTACAAGAGTGTCCAGAAGGATGCGGCAGAAGTTTCAAGGAAAATGTCTTGGACAAACATATTAAAGTATGCAAAAAAGTGTTCTAATCCAAAAGAAAAGAATTCAATTCCAAAGCACATAGATAAGTTAATTAAGAGTAAGCCAAATTGGAGAAGCAAGGGTTGGTTAAGGATAAGATTATTGAGAAGAAAAAGTAGATGGCTTAAAATGGAGATCCCAAATGGAAGAAACAATCTGAAGCATTTAGACAAATGATTAATGCAGCGAAGTCAGGAGGAACTGTCGATATTCAACCTTAAGATGACCTAGTTGAATGTCCTGGTTGTGGTCGTAAATTCAGTGAATAAGCTGCGGAAAGACATATTCCAGGCTGCAAAAAAAGGAACTTCAAAAGATGATTAATTATATATTATTAACTATTTATGTCCAAAAGATTACCTTCACTCTCTGTTGATTCCTCCAGAGTTGTTTAATTCGTTCATTACGGTATACTCATTTGTGTTATCTAGGCCAGGCACTTGCTGAAATGGGAATGGGTTTTAAAGCACTTCAACAATATGATTATGCGTTGGAACTTAACCCGAAGAGTCCTATAGTTTTTCATCAAAAAGGTTATATCAATAATTACATCCTTTAGGATTGTTGTACTTCCAAAAAGAACAATACATCCACGCCTTGCATTGCTATGAATAAGCCTTGCTCCAAGCCAATCAACTCAATATATATTTTGATAAAGGCAATGCTCATTTGGCCTTGAATCAAGTTGATAAGGCCATAGAATGCTACACCATTGCCTAATAGTATTTCAACGATCGGAAGGAAGTCTATTATCAATTAGGAGTTGCTCATTATTAGAAAAATAGTATTGTAACAGCCCTGAAAAATCTTATGCAGGCTATCAAATTAGATCCCAAGTATATTCTGGCCATCCAAAAACTAGGAGATATTTACTATGATCTTAAGATGTATAAGAAGGCCTTAAAAACCTATGACAAAATTTTAAGAATTGATGGTCTCAATCATAAAGCCATTTATAGTAAAGGCTTGATATTTTTTGAAATTAATGAAAAGGAAAAAGCCTTGGTTTGCTTTGAAAAGTGCATTCTCTTGTAACCAAACAACGCAATGCCTTACTTTAATAAAGGAGTCATACTGTTATAAAATAATGAACACAGAGAAGCCCTAAAAAACTTTAAGTTGTCTCTGAAAAGAAATCCTTAAAATTACCAAGCAAAATTTAATTTGGGTTTATCGTATTAAAAATTAGGAATTTTTGATAAAGCTTTGTTGCAGTATAGCAAATGCCAACCAACTCATGAGGTGCTATTCAATTCAGGTTTAATACAATAATAGTTTAAATTATATTATAAATCCCTTGATTTGTTAAAAAAAGCAATAAAATTGAAATAAGACAAACCAGAATATTGGTATCATTTGGGTATCAATTATTACTTTCTAGATAACATTACGGAGACTGCAAACTGCTTTGAAAAAGTTATTGCTTTAGGAGGCTTATGGATTATTGAGGATAACAACATTTAGCATCCTGCTATTATTTAATATCGATAGCAATTTATACAAAAACCAACAACCTACATCAACTACTATCATTAAGGCCGTATTTATTGTTTATTGCACCAATTTCACTCAGCAATCAAATCATTTTAAAAAAGCAGTGAATTGAATTGCAGTTTTGTCTAATCCAAATTAGAATTAGCTAAGGTGTATGAAAGTCTGAAATTTTACAAAGAATCCATCCTAATCTATAAAGCAATTAATAATTAATAATCTTATCAATAATTAAGTGCACTCCTATCCCACTTGCAATTGCATAACGGTGCGGTCTACATATTGAATAAGATCTTGGAGACCGATCCAAAAAATGTCGAGGCACTATACAACAAAGGACTATCATTGTCTCAATTGCATCAATTTGTGCCTGCTTTATAATGCTTTGAAGAAATTATACGTATTTAACCTAGATACATAGAGGCAATCTTTTAAAAGGCAATCACTTTAAAACAATTAAATGAAAATGAGAAAGCCCAATCATAATTTAAAAAGATACTAAGCTTCTCCCCTGAAAATGAACTAATTCACCTTTTGTAAGGGCATACCTTTTTTCAACTTCAGCAGTATAATGAGGCTCGAACTGCTTACGAGAAAGCCATAGAAATAAATAATTCCTTTAATGAAGCCTACTTTGGATTAGGATTTATTTATTATACCACCAAAGAATACTAATTATCTATTAAAATTTATAAGCAATACTTAGTGCAATGTCCCAAATCTAAATAGTTCTTGCTGGCTCTTGGTATTTATTTATATCTAATAAAATAATAGCAAATTCTTTCCACAAACTAGGTAAACATAAAACAGCTCTGAAGAAATTGGATGAAATCTTGATACAGGATAAATATTCATCCGAGGCTATCAACTGCAGAGCCATCATTTATTATGATCTTAAAAATTTCAAGTAGTCCTTTATAAATTTTTACAAGGCTATCCATTATAAGCCAAGATAGAATGAATTACTTAAATTTGTATATAATTCCTGAATTTTAAAGGATACCTTTAACTAGATCTTAGTTGAAATTTTTTATTAATATTCTAAATTAAACAACTAATTTCAACTTCAAGTATCTTAAAAAATATGGCAAAATAAATAAAATCAAATAATTCAATAGTTGAGGATCAATTTTTAACTATTTTTACAAAGGAATTGTTTCTGCTTCTATAGGGTTTCTTTGATTGGTGTTGAGAAGACTATTAATCCAATTTTACTAGTCTACTTGTATTGCAATAATAGGAGTTTGATTTGTCAGAGTCAACTGTGCTAATTTCAGTCAGAACTGCCAATTATTATGTGTCTGGCTTTTCTGCTAATTTTGCTTAGAGCTCTTTACTTTGATTTCTTAATTCAATTATTTGTTAGTCTGTTCTTAGTGGGAGGGCACTTTAGCAAATCAATAATTTTTGTTTCATTTCTTAAATTTCTCTCTTGATTTAAAAGTTTTAATCGATTATTGCGGTGTTCTAATCCTCTAATTTTTTGCGTTTTTATAATTATTCTTGGTTCTCCCTCATCATTTATTGATATTGTTCACTCAGATTTCTATTCTGCTCCATTTTGGACATTATCTATTAATATACATCTTTGCTAACTAAAACATTATTAATTGGTTTCTCTTTATTTTAAATGTCTTTTATTGTTTTTTGGGAATTAATCATATGTAAAGCCTGAAAACTGAACTCAAGAGGAAAGTCAACAAATGAATCTTAGGTTAGAAATAAAAAGTTATTGTTATCATCTAAGATTGAAGTCTCTTGTTAAGAATTATTGAATAGTTCAGTCAATTAATTCACAGACAAAAAGATGGGCTTAACAACTTAATCTTGCATAAATAATAATATAATTATGATGAATCTATCGATTTTATACTCTCAATTAAGCAAATAAATTTATCTTATATAATTATATATATACATTTGTTTTTTTAAATAGTCTTGATAATTCAGTTATATCATTTGATTCAGACAGATATAAATTTATCTTCTTGTCAAAACAATCTTAAATGATTCTTGATTTCATAGTTCATTCGCATATTAAATATTATTTTTATGACTTATAAAGGAATTTTAACCTTTTTTTATGTATTGCTTTCATATATATATATTAATAAATAATGGAAGAGTTGCGTATATCAATGTTTAGTTTCTCTTACACTAAAAAACATTGAAGGGATTAATACTAAGTTTGCAAGGCAAGCATAGAAGATGTTTTGGGGGGAGAAGTAATTAATAAAATATAGGGATTCTAGAAATCAACAGAAGTTTGATGTAAATTTATTTTGAATTGAAGTGATAATTATATAATTTATGTAACAAAGTTAGGAAAATGTTTAGAATCTAATTTTAAATTATTGCTTAGTAGGGTTGGGTAAGAAGTAAAGTCCGATGATGAAAAATCAAAGAAGTAATGTAGAGTGGATATTTAATAGGGTCGTTGACTTCAATTGAATTGCATGAAAATAAATGCATGACCTTATATAATGAACAATTCACAATTCTGTAGGAATCATTAGATATCTTGGGAAATGGGAAACTATTTCTGAATTGCATGTATAATGAGCAAAACAAGGATCCAATAACTAACATTGCATTTATTGATGTCAAAGTTAAGGAAAGCCAAATCCAATTTAATTACAGATACAGCCTATGTCCGATCATAAAGAAGGTGAACGTTATGAAATCAATTCAAATCACTGATTGGGGTCTCATCAAAGATAAGGAGCTCTTTGACATTAGTCCTTATTTGACCGAATAGAATACATGCTATGTACTGTGTTATACTAGAAAAACAGATTATCGTCCAATAATAAACTTGGTTTTGGAAGACTATGATCCACTCCACTATTTATAGGACATTGTGCAATTTAGTTCATTTAGCACGAAGCAATTACAAATTATAAGATGTAACCATTTCTTGTTTAACATCATTCTTAGAAAAGCCTCCCTTAGAGCAGACCTACACTCCTGAAATACTTGACCTCTACCCATTTTGTTACAAGGAATCCCAAAAACAGAAACACATTTAAAATTTGTTCAATGACAATCCTGCCATCAGCAATTACTGCATTCCAGAAGGCATCCAGATAGTACAGAAGACTCAAACCCAATTGCAGAACCTAAACCCATTGACCTATTATTAATTAATGCAATCTCCCAAGGGTGATCTCATATACATCTATTGTTTACGCTATTATGAACAATTAACCAAAAAGTAAGCTTAGAAACTTAGGTTGGAGAATTACAGCAATCTTTTCATCCCGAAAGTCATGGCTCTCATAAGTTATCAGAACTTCACTAGTCAATTTTCATAATTGTTGACCTACTTATATTCCATCAGAGAGGATCCACAAATTGAAGTAAGCAAATCAAATTATCAATTTTAGTAACATATTGAAAGAGTGATCTAATATCTAAAATATCCCATCAATCTCGAAAAGATCTCCCTAAAACTAATTATAAACGACTAACAATTTCTATTTCAAAAGCATATCAGATATCCAACATGCCAATTGAAATCAATAGACTATGTTATGAATAATATCAACTTGGATAATATCATTTAACTCTATACCGCTGTCTTAACAGAGAGAAAAATCAGACTATGTTCGAATTCAATAGTGAATCCAGGCTATGTAATAGAAGCCTTGATGACCTTCATCTACCCTCTACAATATTAAAAATTGTTGATCTGCTATTTGAATTACGACAATTCATAAATTATCGAAACTCCAGAGCCATATATTGTGGGCTTACTTGAAACTTTGCCACAACCAGCATGTGAATCTGAAGGATATAAATTTAGTTTGGACTGCAATGTGGCTTTTCATGTTTCTCCTCCTCCTGAATTGCCCCTCATTGATAAATTAAGGAGAAAGTTAGAACCTTTCACCAAATAAGAAATCAATGAACCAAATGCAAGGAAGATCAAAGAGATTTTCCTCAAGATAAACTTGAAAATCCTTGATCATGCATTTGATTACGATATCAAACAAAGGAACTGGAGCGTTTCATTTTAAAAGAAGAAACAGTCCTAGTATCCAGTCAAAAGTAAATTTTGGGAAATCTTCTCAAGAACTCAACTCTTGTGTTCGTTTATAGACAACAATCAATCGAATCGATAACTAGCTTCCTATTTTACTTATTTTAATGCTTCTTTCTAACAAGTGAATGAAAATAACAATAGCAAGATATTTGCTGATATCAAAACTATTAATATTAATGATCAATCTAATCTATTACTTCCAGCAAAATAAAAATAATCATTTTTCCCATATCTTACTCCTTACTATTATATTAGAGACAAATAAACTGCCTTATAAGCACAAGTCTATAGAACTTGGTTGCAAATTATTCATATGACTTAATTAGATAGTAAAGAATTCTATGAATTAGCAATTTATCTCAAAAAAGAGATTCCGTATATTGAAGACTTCATTCAACAAAAGGATCATGTTTAATTGCAGTAATATGATGATTTGAATGACTTGTAATTTATATTTTAAAATGAATGTCCTCATTGCAAGAGATAAATTTTGATAGAGGAAATATTGCATAAGATTCCCCCCACTTACTTACGATAAACCATAAGGTGCTCAAAGAGGAAGGGTTGTGGCAAGCAATTTACTCCCAAAATGACTATTTTCAATGTTGGAGAATTCGATCTACTAAATATCCATCAATTGCACTTCCAATTGGACTCATTAAAGGTGTTTGAACCGAAGTTTTTTAAGAGTACGGAATTCTGGAATCTAATCTTTTACTTTAGAGTGTTCAAACTTCCGATTCCATTTATTAATGAGAATGAGGAAGCGTATTATTGCTTCAAGTAAAAGGAGAGTAGGCAAAAAGGGAATAACATTAGTTTGAGTGAAAATTTGAAAGCCTTACAAACTAAGAAGGTAGTGTAAACTAAAATAATATAATATGGGGAATGTAGTTCGAGAAAATGATATACCTAAATACACATATATTCATTTATTCAATTACTTCTTCTTTAATTACTTTAATAAATTCAATGCTTAGACACTCAATTATTCGTTGAGTTCAGTCTTCTGGATTTGTTTCCCAATTGATTGAGTTTGAATCCTCGATCTAAAAAGGGATTTGGTTTGAGTTTGCAATCTGCCCGCCTTCAGTCGTTTGATCAAGTTGGTCAAGGCCTCAGAATTATACATGAGCCTCCTTTGCTTGTTTTCCACTTCGACATTGTATGGGGTCATGAAGTACAAATTTTTCTATTTAGATTATTGCAAAATCTCTAAAATCTGACCAAATAATTATGACAACTCACCGACGTCTTGAATATCTTCCTTCGAACATTCTAATAAGTTGCAACATTGTCTGGCCTTCTCTTGCAATTCGGTGTGTGGCACTTCAGTTTTTCCTGGATCATCAAGTAACTTCAAATTATCTTGGATGTTGTCACTCACTGCGCAATCCTTGCTTGCATTGCTCATATTAGTAATAGACATGATTTCAAAGGGCATAGGCTTGATTTCGATCTTACCTAAAAGCTAACTTAAGAGTCTATTCTTGGCTCTATATTGTCTGGGATACATTCGCTTTTCTATTCTTTGGCCAAGAAATTGATGAGATTGCTCTTATGTGAAATACTAACATTAATCAAGCATGATTTAATATTTAATATATAGTTCACGAATTCAAATATATAGCATTTGGATTGAGCATATACATTACAATATTAAAGATAAATTAATGATAATTGACTTTAAAACAATGTATCAACATCTCGCTTTTTTTAATAAATCTCAAAAGCAATTGACTCCTGATTCAAATAATCCCCGAACTTTAAGCATTGAAGAACTATCGTTTAGTGATAGAATTCCCTCCTCCTCTTAGTTGGTCTGCTCTTTGTTTTTACTTATTAATAAATTAATAATGATTTTAAGTTTATTGATTTTATAACAATACTTCCGATAGACAAATACGAAGTGCAGTACTAAATTTACAATTTTAAGCTACTCTGAATGACGAGCACCATTTTGAGTTGTCAATAGGGGAACGATTTGACTTAAACATGAATGACAATTTTATTGGTTCCAATTTGAGATTTTCATTAGTGGGTTCGCATAGTCGGCAATTCACAGTCTAACAACGCTTGCATTTGGTTGGAATACAACCCCTCTTTGAGGATTATATCACCATAAAGTAATGGGGAGAACTCTTAGCCTTATTACGTGGAACCCAGGAATAATATTACATCCAATATGGAATGTGCGATTTTCAATAGGCTCCCGTGTTTGACAACATAATTCAGCTATTGCCCAGAAGAAATTGCGTTGATCTCACTTAAGACACGCTTTCTTCGTTTGTAGTTTTATGTGCAGAAGGAACTCTATATTAGTTGCAATATGTGTAAGTGGGTGGACAAATCCAAGAATTCCAGTATCAGCTGAAGTAACAACCGAAGAAGTTCATGATCAACATGGTAAATGGAGTCGTGATAGTCATCTAAGTGGCAGATGAATGCATTATAGATACATATTATCAACAGAAGAGAGGGATGCAATTAAATGCATAAACTTTATCAGAATTGACGATGCAGCAAGTCGAAAACTTCTCCATCAATGATATTACTGTGAAAGCCGATTAGATTATTATTGCACATCAACTTAGTCTCATGATCTATTTGACAATTGAAATTTAGAATAATTAACCTGTGTTTACACTAATAAAATTAGGGAGGTTTGAGTTTGACCTCCTCAAAATTAGTGCTTACTTAGATAATTATCAAGATCTTATAGTCGTAGTCCTTATACCTGACAACAGATTGTATTTTATCGAAACGAACAAACAATATCAATTAGATTCCTAAATTAATATCAAAAAAGCTAACTTACAAGCATCCTCCACTTATTGTTCTATTCACGATGGCAAAAACCTAATTATTTATAAATTCAGTGAGGGCTTAAAAGTATTAATGTTTCAGGAGGACCTGGATCTCATTTAATACATATTTAATCCAGATTTGAATGATCTGATAATTGTCTAAGAAAGATAAATAAGTAGATTTGTTTTATCCGATGGTTATTTAATTTTGATACCACCAAAAGAGATTATCAAGAGTCCAGTGGAATTTTCAGTTGTGGCCAGTAGTGATTTAATGGAATGCGAAGCAAGAGTCTCTTATATTGTAACGAGCAGTGTCAATTCACAATTGCTTAAGCCTTATTCCTATCCTAATCCATATCCTAATATTATATTCTTTCCCAAATTCCCCTCCATTTATAGTTTGAATTAGGTCTCAATTTCAGGGCCAAATCAGAAAATGCTTGTAACTGTAAAAGAGAATGATTGGCAATTAATTAACATTATCACAGATTATAAAAAAATGATTCCAATTTCAGGATTGAATGAGAAACGATTAAAACTCGCAAGTGTCAACGTTGAAATAAATCATCTTATTCCCAAAAAAATACACTTTATACTGCAATATTATCAAAATCAATAATTGTATACTGAGTTCTTATCTTGTGAATTCAATAGACAATAATTGAAGATTCATTGTGACAAAGAATACATAATAGATATTGATATTGTCATAACTCAAGATTAGATATTTTATAGTTATAATCTGGAAGAAAACGAAGTATTCATCTATGTTGTAAATAAAAATGACGTTATCATATACAAATGGTTTGTCAATCAGTTGAGTCTATAGAGGAGAGTATAGTTAGTTAACGAGAATGAGTAGCACATTTAATCATCGATCTCTTAGATAATTTAAGTGAATAATCTCCTGGTTATTCTGAGGGGGGACATTGTCTACCTGTTTTAAATATCGGGAGATGACTAAATTAGAATAGACGGGGCATTTTTATAACAAAAGAACTATTTGACTGAGTTTAAACCCAGTTAAGTAAAAGTTAGTCAAATTTGGAATCTGATTTTTATTGTTAATGGAGGTGATATCCTTGTGATTCAGTGTTATGAGACTTGCGATTTGGTGAATAAAATAGTGATATAGAATGCCATGAGTTTGTAGATTTAGATTCAAATGGAGAAGGTGTTGATTGTGTTGGCTGAGATTGAATCTGAATTGTCTTTGATGGAATACTTGATAAAGGACCCTCATTATATAGTGTATCAGAAGAGATTTTAAACCTATCACTTTTGGCTTTAAAAATAGATGCTGAATAATTATTAGGATAACGTATTTTATGTATTCGCTTATAGTCCAGTGTTGAAATAACGAGTAATTTTGATATATAAGGTGTTGGTTGAATTGAGAGATTCCTTATTGACTATGATCAATGTCGGAGAGGATAACCAGGAGTCCTTGTGTTCAGTGAGTGGGTTGAATCAAAAAATAATGTACATTCACATGGACAAATCAGATTTAATATACTTACTAACAAACGATTTGCGATCAACAATCTATGTCGATAATAAATTAGATAGCATGTTTATTCATTAATTGCAAGTGGAATCCTCCTTTTTCAATATTGACTATCCTCTCTAATAAAAGTATCAATAGACCATCAAGTTCGTAGATCTAAAAACAATCATCTATAAAAATGTCGATCAGAAGGAGTTTAAAATAACATAAGACATAAAAATACCCATTGACAACTCATTCTTCACTGGATTGATAACTAATTTAAGAGCTGAGAATGCACAGTTGGAAATCCAGAAATCAGTTCAATTGACTGAGAACAAACGATCCTTCAAATCAGATGTTATTAATACTTGTCAACTTGATGAGATCACCGTGATTCTAACTCATAAAACCATTGAATTTATGTACTTTAATTTCCAAGACTATTTCGAATCCTTAGATATAACTGATTTAAAGGCTGAACTTGGCAATGTGTTTTGCAGTTCTCACATCACCAAATTGATTGCTTTCAGATACCTGAATATTACTGGTTAGTACATACAATTCATCTAATGTACTCAACAGAAATGCTCGAAACAAGGCAATCCTCAGTTGATGAAAGAGGATGAATACATCTTCTCCTTAATGATCATCAATTCTACTTTGATCACACTTAGCAAAGATTTGAAATACAACTAAGCTTTGCTCAATATCTATGATATCAAGAGGAACGAATTCCAGATATCACTCTAACCAACAGAAAAGATTGACAAGCAGAGAGCGAATCAAGACTTCAATATCAAGTATATCAGCATGCAATTCTACTAGGTGAATGGAATTATGATTTACAAACTATTTCTCACTGAAACGAGTAATGGTCTATTGTATGTTGATATGGCACAAGAAAAATATATGTAAGTGAAATCTAATGTGATCAATCTCAATTTGCAGACTCTCTTGTAAAGCAATGGCTTATTTGAAGTAGATGACTAAATCTATATAAGTACGTTATCCACCTAGGAGCCTAAAGACTTCCATATAGAAGGCTACACTGAATTTTATCTCCTTATAATCACAGCCAATTCACTTCACTATGGACTGATTGTGCAATTCAAGGGATCCAAATTATCCGAGACCTCTATAGCCTACCTGCTTCATACTCATTAATTGTGGAATGTAGTCACCTTCACTCAGGTTAAATAATCCTATTTGGCTCTTGGCTACATTGTCCCTGATAAGTTCGAATTGATGGTTGCCATGTACAAAATACCAACTACTGTATCTACTAATTTGAAGTCGAGTCCCGTCCTGGTTCATGGAGCAATCAATATTTAATTAGACAGGAATCTGAATTAATTGATGTTCTTACTAGAAAATGAGGGCTAGGAAGTCTTCCTTTATTTTAAAGATAAGGATCCTACCATAATATTTTAGGCCAAAATCTTCAATAGTTCATATCTAATTATCAATAGTAGTGTGAAAAATCATGAATTCACTTTGGTGGCCAGCAATTACTATTATGAGAATTCCATATAAATAGTAATTTTGAATTAAGTAAAGAAGGGGGGATTTGGCGTCGTAGTAAGATATTGATTATAAATTGTAGATGGTTATTTTGATACTGGTTGGTTGCATCATAGTGTTAGGTCTGCTGGCTTACTTGTTTTTCAAGATTCGCTCTAAGGACCAAGTAGTTAATTCCATCACTTTGCTAGAATGAATTATTATATATATATACACGAGAAATACATGATTTATTTAAATCAATGATATCATGGTTCTAATAATGAGGGATGCTGATTAAATTATTATTATAATGTTAAATTATTTGCTCCTGATTGAATTAATAGTACAAACAATTTAACTTAAATGCAGTAACTGATTGAATATCATTAGAGTCAATCAAATTACGCTCTACAGTTCCACTTTCGAACGAATTGAGAAAGATTTAGGCCAATTAGTTTAAGGTGAGAATGTTGAATATTCCTTGAATGGAATTAGCGATTATTTCGATATTGTGCAAATTATGAACCCACTAACAGAAGATTACAGCACTGAAGATTTTAGTATGACTTAATTAAGAATTAGCAAACGCAACCTTCATTGATTTACACACAATGAAGAATGGGTTTTATCACGAAAATTCAAGAGCCCTGCTGTTTCGGAAGTATTCAATATATCAAGTGCGCTATCCGACCATTGATCAAGTGTTCTACTCAACAATTCAAAAGTGCTCGTTTGTAAGGGTCATCAGAAATAATGTCATCCTATTGGCTTATGACACTAGACTGTGGATAGCCAAAAATAATGAATATTACTTTGTAGATAGCTAGATTCTAGATATCGAGGTTGAAAATGGTTTCATATTAGTAACGACCTCAAAGAAAGTTATGATTCTCTATTATGATTATGCCCTTAAAGAAACTGGCACCGTCATTGATTCACGCCTCTTAAACAGTCTACTAGACACATACACCACCTATTCAATCATCTAAGCCAAGTATGCATTGAACGATCTCCTCCTGTTGGATTCAACCAAAGGAGTGATTGCACTAAAAGTCAAATCCATAAATGAATTCGAGTTCGATTACATCTACTCAACTCCCTAAGATGCCAGTTACTACTCCTTTTCAGTGCTGAAAGATCTCAATTCTTACACCTTAGCCATGTCCTTCAATACAAACTAATTGATCGTATTTAATCGGCACCAAAACGATCTACAATCATGGACCATTCAAGATCAAGCTCTCTAGAAAACTAAGATGGAGTTCATTGGAGAATTGGGCAGATAGCAATTCCTCTGCCTCTTTAATTCTACTTCTCTTTTGATACATCAAATCAATCCATCCTATGTAATCAAGACTATCATTTTTGAAAGTCCCATGATCGTCACATTCAATGTCTACAAGAGTGAAATCTATTTGGTTCAAGAGACCCAACAACAATCCTTTTTTATTTCCACTGGATTGCTTATCATGAAACTCAATAATTAAGCCAATTATGAATTATAAAGCTTATTATTAATCGCAACTGAATTAAATCAATGTGCAGTAACCATCAACTATGTCATTTACAATTATTTGGATAACAAACTTTACAAGAAGAACAATCTACAACATCAAATCAAACAACTAATTAATTACCCTACTGATCCTTAAGTACCTATTTTTTAAGAAATAGGAGTCTCTGGATCGAACATCAAGGCTCAGATTGAACTCCAGGACGAGAGCATTTCTTTGAAGCTTGGATACATGGAAGATGTTAAAATCAAAGGGATTGTGTGGTCTGATCTGAATGATCAACCCAATGATTCAGTCTATGTTGACATCTGCGAAGTAGACCAATACGTTTACTACTTAGTCCAATCCAAAATACTCAAAGCCACTCTATATCAATGTTCGATCAGCAATCCATATAATGAATTGAACTGCTAAAAAGTTCATTAGTTTTATCCTAATAGAATTCTGAGTAAGGATTCCTTTTAATGGATCCATGACAATTATGTCATCTTTGGTTACATCTCCAAATTCTAACACACTTTGGAACTTTACAAATTGAATCAATCCATTGTTTAAGAAATGTTCACTGTGGCTACAAGTCTAAAGGATGAGCAATCTGAAATAACCTCATTTACTTTATCTAAAACTCATGTGTTTGTTGTTTAATAAAGAAAATAATAAATAGATATCATATCATTAGTCTCTTAACAAGTCATTGACACTATTACAACATATGATGTGCCCTCTTATCGATTCAATCCTAAGACTGTTTAGCAATAATCAAATCTGTTGATCATTACTGGCAATCAGAATATCATAATTGGCTATTTCTTTAATTCTTTCAGATTATTGGATTGCATTACATTTTCAGATAGTGAGTCCCTTGCAGTTGGAGTAACTAGCTATTCTTTCTTTGTTGCCATAGATTATGGGTACAAACAAGAAATTAGAGAATATAGTACAAGGATGTGGAAAATTAATCTACTAAAGGTCATACCTTTATTTCATTACATTTTACACAAACCTTTTCAAATACTCTCTCAAATGAATTTAGTTCTTCTTAAAGCATATACTCCGGTTTTATAATAAACTGTGTTATTAATCTATCAGCCTGAGGTTGAGTTAAGAGAGTGCCTAGTTACTAGTGCTCCTTTGGGTTGGTATGCAGAAAATGAATTGAACTTGGGAGTCACAGCCTTTCATTAATCTGGATTATTGATCCACGCAGGGTCTTAGAAGTAATTTAAGAATTTCTTTGTGGCTAAAGACTTTTAAGCTGTAATTACATCTAAGTATGATTCAGTGTACATCCACAGAAAGGAACTGAATATATCCTATCTTACAATAGATTCTCCTGGGGTTATTGAGTAAGTGTAAAATGTAACCTTTCTCAATCTGATGACCAATATTGAGGCTGTTTAAACTCGTGGTGAATTGTATTTGGAATCTAAGATAGTGCAAATTCCGAATGATTGGTTTAAGGGTTTGGTGATTGATTTTAAAATAGAATGCTAACAATGCAATGATTAAATAATACTGACACCAAAGGTTCATTAGATTTCAAATGTTCACCATTACGAAGATATCTTAAGCTATTGTCAATTAAACGAAACTCTCTAAGTGATACTTACAGACACTAGTCTCATTTTTTTAGATCATCAACATTATGTCAAGCATCAGCGTTTCTTCTTTGATTTTGAAACTTCATATACTCCATAGAATATTTGGTGCAGAGACTCCATCATACTGATTACGGGGAGTACTGAAGTATTTTGGACTTAATTTATAGCTATGGTGATTAGAGAGGGAGATTCCTTTAGACTGGTGGATTAACCAGTGGTGATTAAAATTTATAAGAAGATATTGTAACTTGAAATTCTAGAACATTTCAATTTTATTCTTTTGGAAGCAAATGATGAGGAAGACTAATCAAATTTATGCACATGGCATATAAATTATGCTTCTCCCAATTTCTTGAGTTTCTCAAAGATGTCATGCATCGATAAGTCAAAACACCCAAACTTTTTGGTGAGGAGTTTTATCACCTATTCATTTGGAAACCTGGTTAGAGTGTTCATGAATGAATTGAATTTTGGGATCTATGTGCAAGATTTCCAGTACTAAAACGATTTCACAAAGTCTTTGATAATTCTTAATGATGTGATTAGGATATCTCCCAAGAGCAATCTGGAAGCATTGATAGGCGAGAAAATAAACGAAGGGATTACATATCATAAAATTTTGAAGTGCGGAGATGAGGCTAATAAGAATTATCAAATTTTCAATGTGATTCTGTTGACCAGAGAAATTGCTCATTTAAAGATGATTGTGAGATTTGAAGATGAATTGTTTAAAGAAATCATAATAACCAAATAGATTCAGAGGTATTCAGACTTTAAATTAATGTTTCAATCCTCAGTCGCTAAAGATTACTTAGCATTGGCTTACAAGAAAGAATCGACCCACTAGTACTCCATTTGCTTATACAAATTAGATACTAAATCTGAATTCATCTTGTAATTCGGAGGAATTGAAATCGTAGAATCTCAGAGCCAATTCTTCTCCCTTCTCTATGATGAGAATGACCAACTATTACTTCAATTGTAATTATCCAACAAAAATTTATCCCTGTATAAAGTGGAAGAATTTGCAACACTTACATTCTTGGAAGATGCTCACGAATAACAATTGGTGTTGACAGCCAGCAATCTAGTTTCCTCAGCCAGCATGATTGTCCAAGCATACGAAATTGTACAGACATCTTCAATCACGTAAGAGAATTTCCTATGTCTTAGCTACTGGATCTTACTTATACTTTTACTTCTCGCAATTACGATTCTGTCTTTAATGTTTTTTGTTATTTATTGGAAAAACCGGTAGAAGAAATAGAGAAAGAAAATGTCACTACAACAATAATCGTTAATACTTAAATGAGTTATAAGTCAAATGATTTATTCTACGTAAGGTTCATACCCTTTCAAATTTAGTCCGTTTTTATAGGGATCAAAAGGATTCTATCCGTTATCAAATATTCCCTATTCCTACATCTCTCCAAACTTCTGGATCTGCTCCTCCAAGATCTTATCCCCTGGCAAATTCAATTTGTTCTCGAATGACGAATCAATCAAGAACTCCGTGTTCAGCAACACTGACTTAACCACGTCCTTTTTCAACTTCCCCACTTCTGGCGGGAAGATCTCCTAAGGCGAGTAAGGATTGAAACTGAAAGCCTTCATCTTCATTAGCTTTTGTAGCTACCCAATCAGAATGGAGAATACACTCTTCTCTTTACCAATCATCTTTCCTTTAATTGTGTTAATCCACAGTCTGCAAATTCGATTATTAATGTATGGACAATCCAGAGAAAATAGAAACATATTTAATGATTGTATGTAAACCTCTCCTTCTTCCTCCAGTATGTCTCTGGCGAATCTCTTGTACGCATAAACTATTTAGGTCATGTTCCTGTGACATAAACACAAGGGAGGCATGGTCTCTAATTCTATCAGTAATGCTGGTCTACGGGATCTTTTGGCAGAACTAATAGTTAAATGAGGAAAGATTTCTCCCTTTATTTTTGCAGCCAAACTAGCAAATCCCCCTCTTTTGCATCTCACGTCTCCTCGGTTAATTGCTATCTCCTATTCGATGATCCCACCCTTCAATGGAAGGTCGAAGGTCCCCTGCTGAATGATGTGGGAAAAGGGGATCTCAACAAATCCGCAACTCACTCTTTGCACCACACCATTCTCTAAATAGTAGCTAATCAATTCAAATAGCAAAACTAAATGTAAATCGTTGTATTTTTTCTCACAATTCAAGAAAAAACCATTACTTCTATTCCTAGATGGAAATTCCCATATATCCTCATTTTCCTCATTGTACTTAGCCTTCACAATCGCTGTATTCTCTACGAACTCCTTATAAAACTTATCGTATATTCCCACCACAACTTCCCTCCTGAAACATGATTTCTTATCCTCCGGTGATGGTATTCCTTCTCCAGATAAAATCTTCACTTTGTAGACATTCCATGCCTTGCCTTTTTGCTCGACTTAAAATTTCCCCAACACATCAGGCTTAAATCGAAAAGAATAACTGGGTGGGTTTGCTTTGATCGAGAAGGGTCTTATATAATTAAACGGCATCTTTTAATAAAAGATTCGTTGTGCTCTAAGTGAATTCTCGTAGTAACCTTTCATCTAATATTTGATTTAGCAATTACTCGAAACAGCAACTCATTCAATCTATACTCAATCAAGGGGTGTTAATGAATCAAATAAAAAAAATCCTCCAAATTTATATAACCACTTCTCTCTCTATCCAATGTTTAATAGATGAAAATCACATCCTCAAATTTCACATTCAAATTCACCTTCTCAAACAACTACCTAATTTTACTCTTTTTAATATTACTTCAATTATTGCATATTAACAACATCAGTCTCACCCTCCTTATATTAATCGAACTCCTATTTCAATAAATATATCAATTTTTGAGAATTATAAAACGTCTTTAATTACAACAATACAAATTTCTCGAATCCTCCATAATCATATGACTTTTATTGCATCAACGTCTAACCCTTAATCAAAATGCCCAATTTCAGAAGTCCAAAGAACATTTGCTATTGTGTCAGATATTTCAATTGAATTGTGTCCAAATCCTCAAAGTATTAATAAATATCCATCTTCAATTGTTGAGTAGATATCTGTGCCTTCTCTTCCTGCTTTACCTATATATCTTAGATGATCTCCTTTTGCAATGCTTACTTACTAAATTACCCTTAAATTTGCTTCAAATCCAATTTGTCAGGTGAGTTCTAATTTGATAAGTCAGACGACTTGGGACTCATTATAATCTACGCTGACAATCTATTCAATGACTTTCTATTCAAATTCCTTTGCAATTCGTACAACTCCTTAAATTACTCCTAATTCAAAGGCGAGTTTATTTGATCAATCTTGTCCGATATTGACAACTCATGCTTTTTCTTCTTTATGAACTAATCAAACTCAAGATCACTGATATTCAAATTTTTCTAATCAAGCTTACTCTCTTAGATCATCTAAAAAATAGCATTCGCACTCTCCTTGTCCACCTTGCCATTCGTTACCTAAATTGTCTATTTAATGAAATGCTCCTTGTTTATTTTATTCTTTTCTTTAAAGTACTACTCTTGTAATTACGATATATTATCAATAGAATTAAAGTACAATAGCATCAATTAGAGTTAAAATTTCTGTATTTTTGCAGTTTGTTATTATCTTATGCTTTTTTGATCCTCTATTATTTTGAGTGCGTCTGTTAGCAATTTATTGTAAGCTACAACCTCCTCGTCTTTCTCAACCTACAGAAATATCCTAATTGCATTCATCTCAATCTTAGACAGAGCTCTGTCTATATACATTGATAGGATATCTATGAAAATGTACAAAGCAACCTCTCCAGATGATGCCTGATCCTAATCCTATAACAGCAAACTAAATGTCATCACAGAATCATCCTGAATTATTAGATTGACCAAAGATTAATACATTTCTAGATTCAACCTTGAATCAATTGCTTAAGGACTTTGCTAAAGCTTCTACTTAAATAGTTGAAAGTTCATCGAAGTATTCCCATAGTCGGTCATCAAATTATGGACAACTGACATTTGCTTTTCCTCAAATCCCCATTCCCATTCTTTATTCAATAATTTTAGGGAATCAGCTGTAAACAGCTTTTCTGATTATGTGATTTCATCAAAAAAGATGTCAACCAATAAACGATACTTGATGATTATATGATTTAATGCCATAAACATTAATTCCGGTTAATCATCAACAATGTGATAACATAACTTCAAAGTGCTCACTCCCTCTTTCACTTTGTAATATTTGTTTATTATTCTATAATTATCTTCTCCAATATCAATATTTATATATTTAAACGCCTATTCTAATTCACTCTAACGCAGAAGGAACTCCGCATTAGGATCATCCAATGCGGTGAATAAATCAAATGGATGTATTTGCTTAAACATAAACTCAGTTTTCAACCACTCTATTAATTTCACTCTCAAATTTTCATCCTTTTTCTCCTACTCCTCCATCTCCAATTACTTTTGAGTCGATAGCTAAAATTTACTCTATCGATTATTAGAAATTTGGTCTGGAGTTGAATCCGGAGAGAAAGAAGTAAAAGATGTCTGACTTACCTTTTAATCCTTTCCTTTAAAAGCCCGATGAGCATTGTTTAAAATTGAAATTCTTTATCTTTTCTTTTTTGCTAAATCCTTTTTATTCTAATCTTGCTCTTATTCTTGACCTGCATACACAACTTATTAAGGCACCATATCTTGTTCCTGTTACACTTCTTAATGTTCAATTAGTTCTTCATTTTGTTCACCGCCTTAAGGGCCTTTCTCCAAAGATTGATTTCGTGAGTGCTCTTTGCTTAGAACTTCATTTGATTTATTATCCTTTGGAGAATTCAAATTTTAAGATGATCCTTAAGAATTTAACTTTGATTTCGAGTTAGATTGGGATTTATTCAGATGATCTGGAGATTATACTTCAATCTCTTGTTACATAATTTTATATATATATATATTAAGAAAATCAAACTTCTGTTAATAATTTCTATTTCCCTTATCTTTTTCTCTTCTTTTGGCAATATATTGTTACGGATAACCCCAAGATCACAACCACCACCACAATCACCAATATTATCCATATTTTAAAGTGAGAAGGCTCAGATTCAATCAATTCAATATTCAATCTCAAATTTATTATAGCTTCTTGATATGAATTCTTCAATAAAATCTAAACATCTTCTTAAACTGAATCCTTTTCAATACAAAGTGTAGGAGATCTTCTTAATATATAGTGTTCCAATTTTTCTTTGTTTTCTACTGAACTCAATAAATGTAACTACCCCTTATGCTTATAAACAAAGGTTTAAACAGGTTTTTAATCTTCATGGTTCTTCAACTTTAAATAGGCTATAGATGACAAGGGTCCAGTCTTGTTAGAATCATCATTCAAATCATAAAGCAATAATTCATGATCTCTTTCGGACTAATAAACTAAAGATAGTATATTTTCCGTCAGCTATTAACTTTGATATTCATTATTCAAACTCCAACTACCGTATTACTGATAACTATTCTTATACTTAAAATTAGAGAGATCACACAAATGATTTTTTGAACAATCAACCTTATATTCATAGGCATATGAAATAGAATTATTAAAAGTTATAACTATTTAATTTTCATTCATTACCATTCCGGTGCACTTATAATCAAGAGGACTAAACATGCCCTATTCTTTAATATTATCTGCTATATTAAAAGGATAGAAATAATTCTATTTAGTAGTCTAAGCTACGTCATAAGCGATTAATTCAAATAAAGACAATTCACTAATGCAGTAAAAATAATAAACATAATCCTTGATATGTTGAATCTCAATTGACTAGGGGTATTAAAAGGGATAAACTCTTAAAATAAGTTAAAATTCATTAAAATTTGTGGGATCATCTTTAGTATCATAAGCTATTACATAATTCAAAATCCAAACAAAAAATCTATCCTAGTTTTAAAATGCTTTTTTGATGTAATAATTAAAAGTAAGTGATCCTGGTAATAATGTAAATTTAGAATCTTTATATTATATTGTTTTAATATGATATTATTGATTTTAAGTAGCTTAAACATAGATAAGATCTTTTTGGATATAAAGAATATTGATAAATTAGTATTGGTTATCTAATTCTAATTCTGCAGTTTTAAAGTCTTCTTTAGAAACTAAAACAATCTTATTCTTAAACAATTAAATCAAATTTTGATCATCATATTGCATAATAGATTCACTATATTCAATAGAATTTTCTTATTTAACCAAAGTCTTTTATAATTTTATGTCTCCACTAGCTTATTTTAAATCCATATCAAGAGCCTAACCACTATACCAAGATTATCCTATATTAAAGCAATGAACATCATCTTAATCTTTCACATATGTAAAATTCATTTATTTCTCTGTACTAAATAAATCTACTCCTCGATTTATTAATTAAATTGGAACCTCCTTAATTGTTGAGTAATAATCAGTATTAGAAATCTTTCCTTCTAATTTAATACCTTTGTTGTATGTTTACTATTTTAATTAAGTATTTATGGTAGTGCTTACGAAATAATTGCCATCTATAAAATAAATATAAAATTTTTATGAATTCGCTTCAGTTTCAGTAATGAAAACATAATTATTTGAAGATGATATCTGAGCAGATTGAGTATCTAAAATCATGAATTATGAGTTTAGACTTGTCTCATTTGCTTTGTAAATTAAAAGTGCCTTTTTAGCAGTCTTTTCATGAGTACCTATTATGTATAGTTGTTCATTAAAATAATTGCTATCAAATAATGTAATATCGTTTTATGCATGATGATATAAACTATGACTTCTTTAATAATAAATATCCCCTATATTTTGAATATTATATGTGAGTATTCCATACAAATCTTATTATTTGATTAAAATAGAAAAATGACCATTAGTAATTGCAACACTAATAGCTGCTTGACTCTCTAAAGGTATAAACCAGACTAATGTTAACTTTTAATATTAAATGCTGTATAAAGACAATTTAATATTATCATAGGCAAATAGCATGTCCTACCTAAACGGTGATGTAAAAATCTGATTCACATCCTTTAATCCTACTGAAAGCTTTTTCCATCCTTGTGTATTGATGCCATAAATTTCAACATCCTTCTCGATTACTATAAACAAATTGGTTCCATCCGTTGAAATAGTCTTCCCTTGAGATTGTAACTCAATAATTTAAAATTCTTAGAATTATTTTTAATCAGAAGGTAAAAAATTGACTTTTACTTATTTGTCATTCAAATTAGCAAAATAAAGGCCGTCTTTACTTATCCACCAAATTTGGTTTTGAGAATCCTCTAGTTTTAGAAAATTTATTTTTTGAAACCAAATATCACAGCCAAAGCCCCATTCTGGAAGATTTTCACACTTATAACCTTCTATTTCAAGGTTCTATTTTTGTTGAATCAAGTATACGTATTATGAATCAAGATCTGAAATCGCCTTTCTGTAAATAACATCAGTTGAGTCTAAATTAGTCCGAAAATCATCCTTCTTGTTTTTCACTTCTATTTTTAAAATGTCACTATTCTAAAATTCAAATTTGAGATTTGGTCCTGAACATGCAGGCTAGAATTTAGCTGTTTATTCATCCAAATTCACTCCGTAAGCAAATAAGGCCGATGAGGATTGAGTCAAGTACATTTTTAATGTATCTGTTGGAACTACTCTATAGTAAATAGTAACATAGCACTTAGGCAAATTGTATTCTTCTGCGATTTGAACTTAACTGTACTCTTCTAAAAGTTTATCGGATTTAAATCTTAAATAATAACCACTATTAATTGAGTAGCGATAAATGTCAGTATCATCCAAGGCTAAGATGCTGTCGAAATTTGGATTTGAAATCAGTTTAAACTTTGATTATTCCATCAACATTGAATGAAGCTTCTAAAGTTTCTAGTTATAGAGTACAAGGCTATCTAATCTTGAAAATAAAATATAATTTTGAGTCAAATAAACCCTATTTTTTTCTTCCAAAGTTATACTAATTATGTATTCTTGGGATGTTTTAGACTTAAAATAAAGGTTTTATTCTTAGATAACTACAAATTGATTAGATTCGATATCAATATCATAACCGATTGCATTTTGAGTTTTTGTATCAATATTTTTAATCAATACCCATTCATCTTCCTGTCTGTGGTATTCTATTATTAAGAGTTCCCCTTGAGAATTCAATATACTAATTTATCCATTTGAGTGAGTTTTAAAATCTCTTATCTCCAATTTAAAGGTGTCTTTTTGTAACAATTAACTTAGTGTGGCCTAATCTAGAATCTTAAGTAACTGCACAGTATTTTCTTCATAAATGTATAATTCTAACTCATTTACTGTGCTTCTAAAAATGTAATTGTCCATTTAATCTAATTTTCTCTTTTAATTCTTGGCTTTTTAGATTGGAATATAAGTATCTTATCCAATTGAGAAATATTCTTAGTCTTCCTTTTGGCAATCAACAATAAAGATAGAATCAACTTAGACTAAATCATAACAAATTGAATTAGGTTAGTCAACTCTTTCTGTTACTGAATTAATAGATGGCAAAGTATTGTAAATATTAGAATTAAATTCCACGACGTATGAGTCCTTAAGTTAAACTAAAATTGCCATTGAGTGTAATGGGTCACGACTGTTTTTTGTTTTATAAAGTTTATATGATACTACCTTACTATCTTTTTAAGTGTTAGCTTTTAACTTCTCTGTTTATTCAATCGGCTTAATTATAGAGAATTCATCACCATCGCTATACAAGGTTATTTTATTTTATTGTTTAAGTTTGAAAATTGAGCCCAACTCTAGGTTGATAACTTCATTTGGAGTTGAGATGATTTGCATAGCTTCATTTTGCAAATATGAGCAAGCATTTACAAGGATTATGAGCAAGCTTATAAACCAATAGATTTTTTTCATATTTATATTTTTGTTGTAATATGGAAATTAATTTTGTATATATATATAAATATCCTTAGTCTAATGAATAATTATATATTATGGAATTTATGCGTATTCGTCATCAAATCCATAACTTTACTACAAAACTTGATAGTATTAGACAATGCTATGATGAAAATATTAAAATATTTCAATATGCTATAACACTCATTCTTTAGATCCAAATTGTATGTTTGCGGTGTATAGCACAAACATCTCGTCGATTGATGAAGATAAAAAAGTAATATGCTCCTGATTAAATCTAAATATTATGAAGCTCCTTCAATAATGATCAGTCTATTTCTTTTCAATTAAATAATTGCAAACGTAAATACTTCTTTTAATATGCCCTAGTAATGATTTCCAGCATTATAATGTCATCCAAAATTCATTTTTCAGCATAAAACAAAAAGAATTTAATGAAATTATTACAACATTATCAAACCAAAATGATAAGATTGAGAATTAAATTCTGAACTAAAATTAATTAATAAATGATAATTAATATTTATTATATATTTGTAATTTATCATGGCATCGTTTCATACTAATCATCAGATACCTTCTTTTTCTTACAATACCAAACTGTGATTCCGATTCCACCTAATAGAATAACACCACCAATAATAGTTAAAGTTGCCCATAATGGGAACCCTTTCTTTTCATCAGAATTTGGATCTGGATCTGGTGGATTAGGGGGCAGATTTGGTGATATTTTCACTAGCACATTATTAGTTGATTCTTGATAATAATTTTTTAATAAAAACACGACATTTTATGAAACTGAATCCTTTTCTGTGCAGATTTAAGGAGATGTTCTTAATATATAGTGTTGTAATTTACTTTCATTATCTTCTGAACTCAATAAATGTAATTAATCTTTAGAAGCATAAACGAATGAAATTATTGGCCTTTATTTAGATTTAGATTAAAAGTGGGCAATTGCCAATTTTGGTCCAATTTTATTATTTTAACTTTTAATATCATAGAGTAAAACATCATAACCATCATCTAATTGATAAATTACGGACAGGATGTTTTCATTTAAATAGCTACTTGGATATTTTTTATCTATAACTGAATCGCCATATTATTGGTATTCAGATATTAAGTTTAATTCGATAATATTACAAATGTTCTATTCCTAGCAATTCGTAACCAAACCAAATTTATAGGATGGAGTTCCAGAAAAAACAACTAAAAGTTCATTGTTTGCTAGGTATGAATTTCTGCAACTTTAATTTTAAGGATCATAGAGTAGTTTTTCTCTTAAAATAATCCCAATATCCATTACAGATTGGTAAAGACCATTTTAGGTTTAAGATATTTTAAAGCTTTATAATATTAGTAAGCAACTCTCATTTAAAAACAAGATCTAATAAACATCATTACTTTCGACATATAAAAATTCCATAATACCGTCATAAGGTGGAATGTTAATATATTGAACAAAAGCATAGTTTTGTAAATTTGAAGGTTCTTCATTAATGTTATAAATTTAAACTTTCAAATCCACCCAAATGAAGAAATATTTATTAAGTGGGCTAACTTTTTTGATGTAATAATTAAAAGTAAGTGATCCTGGTAATAATGTAAATTTAGAATCTTTATATTATATTATTTTAATATGATATTGTTGATTTTAAGTAGCTTAAACATAGATAAGATCTTTTTGGATATAAAGAATATTGATAAATTAGTATTGATTATCTAATTCTAATTCTGTAGTTTTAAAGTCTTCTTTAGAAACTAAAACAATCTTATTCTTAAACAATTAAATCAAATTTTGATCATCATATTGCATAATAGATTCACTATATTCAATAGAATTTTCTTATTTAACTAAAGTCTTTTATAATTGTATGTCTCCATTTGCTTATTTCAAATCCATATCAAGAGCCTAACCACTATACCAAGATTATCCTAAATCGAAACAATGACCATTTTCCCCAGTTTTCTCATATTTAAAATTCATTTCATTTTCTAAAACAAATAAATCTATTCCTCTATTTATTACAGAAATTGGAACCTCCTTAATTTCTTAGGTTATTTCAGAAGTAGATACTTTTGCGTTTAATTTTATAATTTCACAACTCTTAATTTGTTTATATTTTTTATCAACCTCAATGCTAATAGAAGATGAATCTTTCTAAATAATGTATTATTATAGCATCTGAGAGTTAGCATTTGTAATAAATAATGTTTATTCATTAGAGGAAATTTAGCTGTTAGCTAAGATTGAAAATTCTATGAACTATGAATTTATTGCAATTTGATCTAATCTGTACATAAGCAATACACCATTTCCATTTTTTTATGCCTCTAAATAAATAAAATTGGAGTTAGAATTACAGCCTAAACAAAGCTTCAATTAAGTGTAACCTGTAAGGTCTAATTCTTTTGTAATATAAGCATATTTGAGAGATTGATAGTCATAAACAAAAGCTTGATATTGATTATCTCTTTTTGTTAGTAACAAAAAGTGATTCTCAGTTACTCCAATTTCAACGTCATCATAATCTTTTAAAGAAGTGAACCAAAGTTATTTGGAATTATCGGAAATATCAAAGAGATACAAAGTTTTCTTCTCGTAAATCCAAATTCTATCTGAGGTTCCAGATGTAAAGATTTTTTCAGCTGAATGGCGGAATACTATCCTTTATTTACTAATTTAAATCTAATATACAAGCACTTCCTAATCCACCAATATTAATAAATATTAAAGAGTTTGCTTGATTTCCTTAACATTATTATCCAAAGTTAAGGTTTTTAGAAGAGATATTTGGAATTAATCATTACAATTACAATAGAGTTCAACATTTTTCTCCTTTCCTATTGCCAAGTAGGTATAAAACTAGGCAAACCATGTTTGAAGAGGGGAATCCAATAATTTGACAAATTCGTGTGTCTATATAATTGTCTTACACTAAAATTATTTGTCTGTTAAACCACATAGATATCCTGTTATTTGTAGATCTTTATTTTACTCGATAAAACTTGTCTATCCAACTTCAGGGATAATTTTACGATAAATCACATCCTTTGAATCACCTGCATTCAGAATTTCAACTTTTTTGCTTCTACTAAATAAAACAGTCCCAAACTAATTAGGAGTGAACTCTATCTTAATATTTTGTCCAGCAAATGGTTAAGTAAATTAAAATGATGATGGTTGGTCTAACACGAAACCACCCTTAAAAAAACTATTTGCAACTGTTAGTTATTAATAAATGGCCTTTGTAGCCATATCAACAACTTTATAATAGCACTAGACTATACATACATTATATCCAGTTGTCTAATAGATGCTAAACTATTGATACTCTTTAATTAATTAATTGGATTAAAATCTCAATATATAATCCCCTTCTTGATTTATTGTATAAGCATAAAAGTTTTAGAGATCAAAAAATAAAAATTAATCAGCAGCTGGATATGAAGTCAAAAAGCCTTAAGTTTTGATATCAACACTTTATCGCGCTTTTAAATTCAAATTGAAAATTTGTAAGGTTTTTGATTTCTATATAATAATATTGTTTTATGTCAAACGCACTCTGCTATTTTGTTCAAAGTTTAAGTTCTCTAATTAAGTCCAAGCTGAAGTCTGACGGAGGTATACTTCTTTTTCTGAAAGGATGACTAGTTACAAATACTTCCAAGAATAATCATAAGCATAAGGAAGAGTTGTTGGAGTTTACAAATATTCATACAATTCCCATTTATTTTATTGGATCATGTATTTGAGAAATAAAAATTGTCCTTTAGAGTTCAAAATCGTAATTTATTAGTTAGTGTGAAATTAAAAATCCAAAATTAGAAGATCAAAACTATCATCTTTAGTTAATGTTCTTACTTACTCCGTATTTAGAGTACTCAATAAGACTAATTGATTATCCTGCAATTGATATAACTCTAACGAATAATATAAACTTCTTAAAACAAAATTATCTAATTGATCGAGTTTTCTTTGTTATCTTTAAGAGTTTATAATTGTCATGAATTACACCTAATCCTTATTAAGAAGAGCAAAATAATCACCGTCCACATTGTTACATTCGATGACATACAATTAATTTACTTAGAGTGCATCATAACAAATTGAATCGGGTTTAAGATTTACTTATTAAACGAAATCAATATCTGGTGTATTTTCAAACATTACAGAATTATATTCTATAAAATATTTATTTTGTGATTTGCTCAAAATAGATATTTAATTTGTTATATCTAGATATCCTGAACTTTTATATAATTTTGTAGCTATCACCTCTCTTGGTTCTTAAAAATTATATTGACTTTGTTGTATTAAACTCAATGGAGTAGAGATAGAGTAAAGTTCTGATAATGGAGAGAGAGTGAATTAATTCTTATTTTTATTTCGAAAAATCTCAACAAGCTTAATATCAACTTTTTCTCCAGGCGTAGCTGTAATGTACAATGTGTTGTCTGCAAACACAGAACATCCGTAAGACATTTAGGTTAGCACCAATAAGATAATGATCATCATTTAATTATTTTAAAAAAATGAGTTTTGGGGTAATTTATATTAAATTTCTGACGAGTTTTGAGTCATTCAATAATCTCGATTACCTCATTCATAATTTATGATAAAATTAATAATCCTGAAATATAAATTTCCATGAAATTCAAGAATCATCGACCTTAGATGTGTTCAACTCATTCATTATTGCATATAGAACAACTTAGCTGGTTTAAAAAATCCCATATGTAATAATTTTTAGATATATATTGTGCATATTAATATAAAATAATTCTAAATCTTGTTTCAATGAATAATTTGACTAAAATACATTTCATAATACTTATTGGTTCTACAAAGTTTCTAAGTTTCGAATTATTGCAATCGATGCTAATAAGTTTCTTTTTCTATATCATATAATCAAATTTATGCCTACTGATCTTAAGTACAAGCCTTAATATGTAATTTAATTGCAATGAAGGTATTAATCAACCTATCAGCAAACCATTTTTATAATAATAAATAAAACAGCAATTTTGATATAAATATTATAAAGAAAATATCAGACGCTCTAAATTTAGTACTAGTGCATTATAAATATCGATCAAATCTATTCTAATCGGGAATGGAAGATATTTGGTGGAAATTATTGAGTATGATATCTTTATTTTCTTTATTTTCATTATTTTCTATTATGATATTAAATAGATATATTGATATTAAAATCTAAAGAAAAATTACGTTTCATAAAAGTTTTGCAGTTATATACTAGAAAATATATTCATTCAAAAGTAGTATTAGGATAGAATCAGCAATTAAACTTCTAATTCTGCTTCCAAATATTAATTAATAAAAAACAGATTGATTATAATAGATATCAATTATCAAAGCACAAAAAATAATCCTTTGAGAGGACAAATAAACTTAGTAATCATATATTAAACTAATACTACAAACTACTTATGGTTAAATACTGCTTTTTAATCAATTTTTTGACATTTCAATTAAAGTTGGAAAAACTAAAAAATTGAATAATTGAAATGATTAAGTCATCGAATTTATAATAATATATTTTTAATAAAAATCATTAAATGGCCTTATAAGATCTCCTTCTCTTGCGATGTTTGTTTATACATATATGGATTGCCACACATATGATTATCCCTGCTAAAAGTACTCCCAAAACTACTATCAAAAGTATAAAGAACAATTTCATTTCTTAATCAGGAGGTGGACATTGTATCAAAGTTAAATTTATTCCCAATTACACTTATTTATATGGATTCACTGCTATTAAACTCACTGTGTTATTCTTTAATTCTGATGCATTCTTTACAACAATCCTTGCATCTGAATCAATTGTGTAAATTTACAGACTTCTTTCATCATATGTATTTATCAATAATTAATATTTACCAAATTGGTTTTTCCTTAATACAAAATTTGAGGTTACCATCATATCATAATCAGATTATTTCAATCCTGCTTTGCATATACCTGCGTTATTTCCTATCTCACTATTCTAATCGATTTCATAGAGACAAAAGTAATTTTTATTCTCATATTTAAACAATTATAATAGATAATCATCAACAACACTAATGGACCTCATTTTTAATATATTACCCAATTTCAAAAACACTTATATTATCTGTATCCTAAAATTCCCTCTCTTATATTCAAGGAGGATCTAATAGCTCTCATTAATCTGATCTACTAAAATCAGTTTACAATAGTTAATCCCCTCTTTAAAGATCTATATCTTAATGAATTTATTTTCTAAAGGTTCTACTAATTTTACTTCGCTAAATGGTAATTCCAAATATTCATATTTTGAAACACTTGCCTGATCTTTCGACAAAGTCATTTTTATTACAATGATACCAAAACGGAACTCAGCCAAAACCAAACATCCTTCACTTTCAGAAATTTTCATCACATCAAACGAAGTCACATTAAAACTTTAGTGAAAATAATCTTTATTGATTATCAAATCATGTTGTTTTATAGAAAAATCTTGGTTATTAATTACCAAAGAATAAAAATATAGAGTTGGAGATTCTGTTAAACTCTCTGTTAAGATTATTTGTACATAATTTAGAAAGGACATTTCTTTGATGATTCTTCTATCGTAAAACTCCATTTTCCCCATAAATTTGCAATTTTGTTTTTCTTAATCCTTCCAACAATAATAATACTTCAATATTGGATTTTAAGCTGCTACATTTTCGTACAGAACAACTAGGATATATTCTGTTAATAAAAACAATTTGGTTGCAACATAATTGGTTTATTCACTTTGCAATTCGATTTGATTATCTATTTCGCCTACATTATTGATAAATTGCAAGTATTGTTTTGTTCCTGTTAATTCGGATAAAATTAAGAGAAAGTTTTCATTGAAATTGATGAATTATTGTATTGATTTTGATTGGATCTTTCTATTGGATTTTTAGAATTGATTCATCAAGTAAATTTAACCACTGTCATTATCAGTCGTACACAAAATACAGGATAATTTATATTGGATTCTTTAACCCTAGATCCAATTGTCCTTTATTTTAATCATCGAAACTTCTTTGCATTCCTCAAACTCAAAATCTATGTTTTCCTTTATCCATTGCATTTCCAATTACATATCCACAACTGTAATCTCCTTAGAGTACACCCTCTTTAAACTATAATAGTCATTCCATTCCTATTAAGACAAAATCAAAACGGATTAAAAGTGTGTAGGATCAGTCAAATACTTGATATAGATTCTTGGTTACTCAAAATAAAGATAACTATACACTTATCTCTGATATGTAAACTAAATCACTGTGTCGACAATCCCAGCAATACAATAATTCAATTCATCTTCAAAGTAGTCGAAAGTATCAATGACTGTCAATAGAGAGTTCCTCTGATATTCATTAATTTAGTAAACCAAAATTACAGTAGTTTAAGTTTGCACTGAATAGGCAGTAACCAAAATTAAGTTCTTCTAAGGATTCGAAGCCAATTAAAGCTGTTTTGGCAATTAGTAGTAGTATAAGGGGAGTTTCCTTAAGAGTGTTACTGAGTTCAAATTGTGGATGAGATATTGCAAAATACCCTGCTCAGTAATTGTCTTAAAGACAACTACGATAGTGGATCTGAATATAGACAAGAGTAATTGGACATTTTGTTGGTCAGTCACTTGGATCTGAGAGATGACATTAAATTCATTGACATAATGTCCAATTATGATTATGTTATTGCATTTGATAAATAGAAGATTCTTATTAAAGGTGTTACTAATGTAGACCTTTTAGGCATTATTTAGATTTGATATTGTATCAATTTAGGTTTTCTGAGATAAGGAGTATACTTGGATCTCATTCATGCCACTAATAAGTACGAAGACAAATTGAGAACTGATTTCAAAATCAGTGATTTGAGTCTTCTCATTTTGTAAAGAAGTCTTGATTTGAAATATTTGAATGATCTTCGTATCGCCAACTCTATATATTGTGACGACATGATTATTCTAGGTCTTAATTCCTATGTACGAATCATACATTCCTACTTCTGTCCACACTATATTGTCTTCAACCAATCTTATAAGTGGGTAAAAGGTGATCTTTTGTGAACACTTTTACTCTAATTCATTCATTTGACATACATAAATGAAGGCACTCAAGTTTTCGATTTACACCAAGTATTGATTGAGACCCCAATTGTTATTGATGAGACTAAAAATTACATTTTTCTAATCAAATTAGCTGATTCCAGTGATAGTCATAGGAGATAATGAGAGAAATTTCATATCAATTTACTTCTTCTTTTAATCATTATATACTGTTATTTGTTATTGAACATTTGGGCCATTAGTAATTCTGGGCCAAGTGTAGTATGATTGGGGATAGGGAGGATAGTAAAATATTCTTTACTTGTAAAAAGTACTTTAAAAGTTTGTATGTAGCTTTGCATCTAATTTGTCATAGACAGTTAGAACGATGTTTACGTAACAATTGGCATTTTGGTTGTCTACTAATTTGAAATACTATTAAATTTCCTATGTTTAGATTTGTTTTTGAAACATCAGGATACCAGAACTAATTTCATAGAATTCTGCTTAATTTGAATGGAATAAAATATAGAGGTCGAAATTTGGATTTGCAATAAAGACCTCTTTTTAAATCTGAAGTTTATCAACTAATTCATCATCACTTAAAATAATGAGTTCTCTATCAGAGTTAATCAGGTAATATTTTGGAGTTGTTTGTACATAGCAAATCCCCAAAGAAAAGTCTACCTTCTCAAATGTTCTTACCACATTATCATATCTCCCATTTTTTAAGACTCTCAAACTCATCTAATTTTTGGATACAAAGCCGAACACTATAAGTTCCTCTTACTTTCTGATTGAAAAACTATAGTATTCTGTTATATAGAATGAAGTAGTTATTAACTTTGCCTATGTGAAATTGCCTTTATTATCCTAGATTAACTTGATTGGCCCCATTTTATAATCTAAAACATATACATTATTAGAATAAACTTGAACGTCAATTACAGAGAAATATTTGAGTTCATTTTAAAATAGGTCTGACAGTTTTTTTTTATCCAAATAGTAAGGTGTTTCTATAATTTAGTAAGATTCAATGAGGAATACACTAATGATTGATTGTATGCTCATTGTTTCTTCTGTGTATGCTGGAGTATAGATTAATAGGTATGTAATTAATTTGTCTCTATAAATTGCCAAATTATATCTGCTCCTTTGCTCTGTCAATTTTGAATTTGCATGTACAATGGTTCCACTCTTATTAATAATTTATAGTAATATTTCATCATTATCTTGACAAACAACCACAAAATTATTTTAATCCAAATAATCGAAATCTGTACAAACATGATAGAGTGGCAATTATTCAAAGCTTTCATCATTTATTATGAATATATGAAGTCCTGAAGAGTCTCGTCCCAATAAACTATACTCATTCAACCAGAAGTCTCCTTTTCTATATGATCTAGCCTTGATTATTTCTTGAATCTCTACAACTATGCTTGAATTTCATACAATAAGGAAAATGTTTCTAATCATAAATATCGTTCGGCTATTACAATTTGAAGTATGTCTCATTCTTATCTCCTTCCAATCTAAATTTTGTCATCTCTCCTTCAATTAATTCATCCTTTATTTCCCAATACATATTTTCATATGTAGAAATGCTGATTTCCAATTCATTTTTCAATATGTCTAATGGATTTCTAAAATACTTACTGCATGATTAGATGTGTCTCAGGATTATTGAAATTAATAATAACATTAATAATTCTTAAATATTTGAAGACTGTACATTTTTGTTCATATTAACATATAGAATTAATTTATTTTTATAACTAAAAGGCTTTTAATCAGAATTTACACAAGATTCTTTTATGATTTATGCAAATACCGAAAATAATATAAAAAAATCAATTAAATATTCTTTGTGAGTTTTCATCATCTTCATAAATGTGTGCACTTCAGCTAAGTGGAGACAGATTGAAAAGTAATCTAATTCTATGGTTCTCCAGGATTACTGATGATTAATCAAAAATTCAATTAATTTGGAAGGAATAATGATTAAAATTTCATACTCTCGAAATGATTTGATTGAATCTTTTGTTTTATTATTCTAACACTACAAAAATAATACAAGAAAAAGCTTGAAATTTTGAATTAAGATTCATAATTTTCAATTAACCAAATTTCATAGTATTAATCTATATAATTATATAAATGGATATTAAAATTACCAAGTTTGATAAATTATTATTACCTAAAGAGATTGCTAAATAATCACAAAACCTGATATACAATTAAAAATGCAAATTATTTATTTTGATTTATTAATAACTCATTGGATTTTTCACCAAAACACATCCAAAACATTGCCCAAAAATGACTTCTCTTCTTCTTCAGTTTCTTCAGCTTTAAATTGTCTAAGCAATACAAAGCCTGTGTCTGAAGTGAAAGCGTTACTGAGGGTAAGTGAAACAAATTATTGATTTAAATCACCACCAACGTTATAGACATAAAGTTGATAAGTTGGATTCAAATAATATGTTTGTAACAAGTTCTCATTGATATCAACATTTCTGATGATGTTAGCATAGAGTCTTGGCTAAAAATGATAAATAAAATAAATTTACGAAACCAATGTTCTTTGGAATATAGGCTAAGAAATCGTTCACTTGAGGATAGCCATATTTGGATTGAGTTCCTCCGACAAATTTAATCAAAGGTACTCCTAGGATTGGTTCTTTTGGTAACAAATAGGATGCTAACAATAATTAACTGTTATCAGTATATGCAATGACAGCATAATCATTACCGACTGTGGCCTTATTCAAAGCGGTCCAAGTGGAATATTGATTTAGGAGATAGATCACATTTTGGGAAGTCAAGGGGAGACCAGTTGAAACTGTTTTGGCATCGAAGGTCAATGCAATACCATAGTGAGCTGATGTGTCAGTTGTGATGAGGACTCTGAGTTTGAGAGATTGTTCAGATGATGAGTATACGGGAGTCGATAATTCTAAGACTTAGTAGAATGAGCTTGATGATGAAACAAACTGACCCTTGTTGATGAATGTATAAAGATTCAATGTGGAGTACTTGGTTTACCATGTGATAACTCCGAAAGTGTTTACGGATGCATCAATTGCATATAGGTTTTGTTTGGCATCAACTATAAGGACTTTGAGGTAATTTGTGACTCCAACTTTGAAGGGAGCAATGTAGAAGCTGCTGAAATAACTAGATTGATTTCCAAAGAAGGCTTTGTCAAATATTTGTTGTAAATCGAATGAGACTTGTTGGGAATTAGCAGTCCATTTGTAAACATTGAGTGCTCCTTCATAGTTTCTGGGTCTTTAAGGATTAGAATTCAAAACGAAGACGTAATTTCCACTGATGGCGAGTTAGGAAACAGTGAAGACTCCATCGATGGTTTGGATGGTTCCGAATTGATGACATTCAAGTAATCCAGTGGTTGAGCATTTAGCAATGTGGAATACCTTTTAGTTATTGAGTTGACAAGTGGCAAAGATGTAGACTCCGTCTTCGGTGGCGACGATGTGATCGCATGCATGGGATTAAGTGGTTGAAAGAGAAATGGAGTAACTGGTTTCTTCTTTGTTTTCGCTATCAGCAATCAAGACTCTGAGGGTTTGTTAGTTGGCTAGATAAATAGTTCTTTATCCTTTGTATGGGGCAGCATCGATGATGTGATATCCATTGAAAGAGCCTGTGTCCATTTATTAGACAGTTTGAATTGGTTTGACATAAGAATCACATTAGTTACAATCAATATCCAAGAAGACAGCTTGTCCATCGAACCAATCAGCAACAAGATCAATGTTTTATTCAGTTTGGGAAGCATTCAAGGGTCTGTAATCAAGAACGTTTTGCTCAATTCTTAGAGTGATTTGAGTATTGACAAGATTGATAACCTAATAATAGGTGATGGGTGTGATATCGTTGTAGTTGTTGATTTGGAATTTGATAGTGAAAACTGAAAAGTATGAAGATTAGTCATAAGTTGGTTGGATTGTTAGGACAGGATAGTTGAAATAGGAATATACTTTTTATAAGGTACCACTGTTAACATAGAATACCATTTGACTTGATCCAGCCGTTGACATCATAATGGATGTACCATCGGCTATTTTGCTGCCCAATGGAATAACTTTGAGTAAGGAATCTCTTAACAACTTTCCTGGGCCATAGACTAGGACGACAGTTTGGGCACTCTTGCTATCATAAGCTCTAACAAAGAGTACACCAGTATCTGAACAGAAATCAGTCTAAAGTGGAGTTTAGATGGTGTACCAATACAATGGTACATTTTTCATGAGATGGATGGAATTCAAATTCTGAAGATCGTATTCTTGAATCAGATTTTGAGTGGCTGATTTCAATATAACGAAAAAGCTCTCTAATCCAACTGCCACATCTATTGATCCTTTACTTAGGGTGATAACTTTGATGACTGTAAATTCAGCATGATAATCACCAACAATAACATTATCGTCGTTGGCTATGAAGAGGATATAAGAATTGTGGACTCTGTTTCCGAAGATTCTCTAAGGATTCCATGAACCTGTGAATCCTCTGTATCTGAGCATAACTTCAGTTAAGGAATATTCCAATTCGAATGGACTGTAAGTAGAACGTATGTCGATTTATTTTTTGTTACCCAAGACAAAGTAGAATCTATCTTTCAAGACAGTCACACTTGTGATTTTATTAAGAGTCTCAGCTGGATATGAAATGGTATCGACAACACTGGTTCCATTGATACCACTAACTCTAATGGTAGCAGAGTAATCGTTGTCCAAAGCAAGGTGGTAAATGTTGAAACCTTAATACCACCAAATGAAGTTGTTCAAATTTAATTAGGATTATAAGTTGAAGCTCTAATATTGCTTGCATTCTGATCTAGCTTTGAATTTGTCTCTGATGTTACATTAATAGATGGTTGTAGTCTTGTTTGTTGACTATAAGAGGAGTGCATAGCTTTCTTCATTTGCATCCAATACCAATACATCAGAATAAATCACTGAAGATGGATTTGGTAGACTGATAGATTCAAGAAGCATCTCTTATAATTGAACAATCTTGGCGGTCACTGTTGTGGCTTCCTATTGTGATAACAACTAAAGGTAATTCAGATTTGGTCCAGAGGCAAGTGGATCAACATTCACTGGTGCAGGAATATCGTAGAGAAGACTTGGAATTTACAACTCATCTGTTGGTTAGACTGAATAGTCACTGGCATTGAACACTTTGAAGTTTATTGTCACCTTGCACTAATCTGAAAATGAATCTGTGGCTATCAAAGAAAATGATGATAAAGTGGATGTTGTTGTTGATGTGCTTGGGAATCTTAATAGACCATGTGTAAGTGAATATCTTCTTGAATCTACTTAAGTGATGGAAATCAATTCAGTTTCATATGGATTAATGATGTATCCCTTGGCTCCTTCGACGACTTCCTTGTGGATGAAATCTTCATGTTCAGTACTGAACAAATATGTGACACCCTTCTATTAGATTATCAAAAATTATTATGAAATAACTAAGGTAGCTGGGTATGCTGCTGTGAATTCCAAAATGTATGTATTTACTGGTACCTTGCCTTCAACGATTTGAATGTAATCATTGTACATGATGGCGATGACTTCCTTGACTGTTCCATCTTCTTGCAATAAGTAATCTACATCGAATTCATATGCCTAGTCCTTTGAAGCGACAATTCTGTCAACGAAACCGAATTCACCATTTCCTAAGAATTCTAAAATATAGATTCCATCTCTGGCTGTCAAGATGTAAACCAATCCATTCGGGAAGACTTTGAAATCGATCAAAGAAAAGTTCATCTTCTCTGGGTTTGCTACTTCTGTGATTACTCCCAAAGTTGGTGCATCCAAAACACTTTATAATCTTGGGGTGCCTTCGCTGTCTATGTAGAACACTTCAAGGAGAGATGATAAATCTAATCCTGTGCTTTGAGTGGCATATGCTGGTGTTGATCTAAAGAGGAATGTGTGATCATGTCCTAATTTATTTGTGAACACTATTGTCTATGAGATTCTCTTGGTGTTCACTCTGTAATTGTTGTAATTTCCGTTCTGATGGATTTTTGAATTTCCATTCTTGTCAACTATGAAAAATTTATTTGTGAATGGTAATTTCTGACTATCAATACAATCCAATATGAATTTATCTTTGTTCAAATAGTCCACTCCCAAACATGAAAGGTATGAGCTTCCTGTTGTGATGCTGATCTTCTACTTGAATTGAGGAGGAGTAGCATTATCACCTTGAGCGCCTTCTGCGTAGAATAAATCTATTGAATCCAATTCCACCTCAATGAAGACAAAGTGATTCATCCACACTCTTTGTCCTTTCTCAGTCAAAGCACGAGAGGCTGTGACTCTGTTGATTGTTTCAGAGTGAGGCTTTGGACTGCTCAATTAAGCAAAGGGTTTCTGAATTTGAAACAATGACTAAGAAGGACTCAGAGTGTATGACAAATAGGCTCCCTCGAAGAAAGTATCTTTCAAATCCCATTCTAAAGTTTCGCCTGTAGAAGGGAACACCTTGAGGGTACTAAGCTTGGTATCGCATGGCTAGAGTTTGAGCTACTCTCTGGCAGCCACGGCAATTACGATCAAAATTAAGATTTTTGATGTCATCGCTTAAAATAAAAATAATAATATGGCACAATGAGTTTCAGAATATATATTTCTTCATTATGATGTCATATTATATGTGGAAAAATTAAACAAATCCTCCATTAATTAATTATTTATGCTATAAGCTCATATGTACATATTGGCATTATTGCCTATTATGGTTCTGTCGACTTGTAGTATGTGTTTATTTGTTATTCTCTAGCCACGGTTGAATTATAAGATCATGTCTACCCTACCATAAAAGAAACATTCAAATGGGATATCAGAAGATTTATTCAAGGTGATAATTTGAAGTATTAATTGGATTCTGCAACTTCTCTTTTCCAACTTGAATAACCCCTACATAAGCTAGATGAGAAGAATCATTTTGCTTGTAATAAGAATATTCATCAATTAGCATTCATTGATATTATAGCCATAAGAGCTTTTGACATTCCAGAAACTGGTGCTTGGACCAATGATTTCGCATTCATGGGCCAAGATCTTGATGACTATTCATGGTGGATTTACTATACCGAAGGGTAATTAATAATTATATATCATACTAGAAAGTAAACAGAGATGAATGTGGCTCCAAAATTTGATAAAGAAATTCAATTCATAAGTAACAATCGTCAAATAAAATGCTTGGATCTTGAATACATCGACAGAGATACATTTTTAGTTGATTGTATCGAACCGTAACCTCAACCGGAAGAGGGTCGCTTACCAGGAAAGAATTACGTTTACATCATCAAGAAGGGAGATCCTCCCAAAATTATTTCAGAATTTACATATTCTAGAAAATATTTGACTGTGAATGATAGAAAGGTATAATATCATGTCTACAATGCCCAAAATATCGGCGATGGCTTGAATGATGAGGAACCTCTTCGAATTTTACTTAGAGGTCAGTATGCTTACGGAACACCAGGTAGCAGTCCAACTAACCTTGATGGAGATTGCATAATTGATTTGTTGAAAAATAATGACAAAAATGAAATTGTTGAAACTGCTCAACATTTGGATAGAGGATTATTGATACAAGATTTAGGCATAAAAGCAGAGGATTAAGAGAATTTTAAGTTTACTTTGATTGATTTTAAAGTAATGCCAAACGGTGATATCTATGTATTGGATGCCTACAATGGTATCTACATTTATTACATCAATTCAAAGTCCGAATTCAAATATAAGGGTAAGATTGAAATCGGAGATGGCGCAACAAATCCAGCCTATGCCTTTGATGTTAATAATAAGATTAACTAACAAGGAATAAGTCATGTTCACATTGCAGTGGTTCATTAGAAATCAGTGGTTGAATACATTGATGGAGTATAGAAAGGAGGATGGTTGAACGCATTTGAAGCTAAGCATCCTTCATTCATTTTTGCAAGTCAATAATTTTTAATTGTCAATCCAGGAGGAAACACATTCTTCATTTACAATTCAGATCATCAATTCCTCATTCACACAGAGACTTTGCTCACTAAAATATACTTGGCCAATCCCTATGAACCAGATTTGATTGCTGTCACAAACTCATTCGCTTACAGATATGAAGTTGGTCATGCCAGATTGGTAGTCCATTCATTCGATGCTACACTTGGAGATAATGAAGTAGTATTTTCAGCCGTAGGATCAGACGAGAGAAGATGTTAAGCCTCTCTCAAGTATCAAATAATCAAGGAGGGTGACACCAACATTTATCCTGTTGATCATATTCCCATCCCTAATATAATGTAATACCCTTCCGATCCAATAGAAGTTTAAGAATTTGCAGCAGGACCAAACTTGATTTACACAAATGGGGATGATTCACAAAAGGATCATGTTATTGTGGACATCCACACTGTTTGGGAATTGAATGTGACTGGATTGACTTATCCAACTATTACTGATGTGGCATATGCAGATATCCTTATAGATCCACATTGGGTTGATGAACATAAGTTTTGGTTCCTCTACTAATTGCAATCAAATAAATAGATTGAAATCTTTGAGTGCACAACTCAAACTAAGGTATCAAGAGATGTTCATTGCGAAGAACATTAAAAATTTAAGATTCCAAATTTATTGAATCCAATTACTTCTTAATTTGATTGGGATGCAGAAGAAGGTGACGTATTAACACTTTAATTCCTCGAAAACGATTATTCAATTTCAATCTATGAGAGTACTCATGATTAGTCATCTCCATTATATTCTTTACCATAACCCCCCTTAGACCCAATACCTGAAAATAAGATTACTTCATTCAGTGTTTTGGGAAAAGCCATCTATATTGTGATGCAAAACAAAAAAGAAGTTGATGCTTGGTTTGGTTTCTTCCCAACTCCAACAAAACATGTTATTTCCAGTTAAACTATGAAGGATTAGGGAAGTGATAGAATATTTGAACCAAGGAAAGTGTTTGGAAATCCTGCCTTGAAAAGTGAATTTGTGTTGATTCTATCAAAAGATTGCATTTTCTTCGGAGACATGAGAAACTTCTTTACCTTAATTCATGTATTCGACATCATCCCTGATGCTGAAGTCAGAGCCTATTTGGGAATGAGAACAATCTTTATTGTTCAAAAGAGTGAAACCCAAGGATTCAAGATCCAAGAATACAATTATGAGAAATTGAACAACATCTACTTGATGAAGGAATTACCCCTTTATGATTATGTCATCCAAAGTCCATTAACAACTGACTTCTGTTTTTAAACTGGATTCTTGTTTGTACGTGCTTTGGACCCAGCCTCATAGGAAACTGTGATCTTGGTCTATGAATCAAATGTCCTCTATCAATTGTCATTACACAAAGTAGTTCAAACACATTTGAAAATTAATGATGGTCAAATCATGAATATGGCTGCCGCTGGACATGACCAAATGTACATGTACGTCAACAATCAACAAAATGTCTAAAAGATGGTTGGATTCTTAAGAGATGCCCTTGTCAATATAAAGCCATCACATCTATCCAATCAATATATCACCAATTTGGTCGCTACAGTCAATATCACCAATCAAGCAATCACTAAGCCCATGTCAATTAAATATCCTGTTAAGTATATCAACACTCAAACCTATATTCAAGTCAATTAAGAGGAGTTGGCAAAACAAAACTCACAATTTGTATTCACCAATCAAGCAGCAGATCAATATTTATCAATTAACACAACTGGATGGTAAGGCGGATAGGTTATTAAATATGAAGCCATCTGTGATCAATGCGAATCACATCTAATCTAAATGGTCAATCCAGTATATCATGTTACTGATGGATCAAACTATCAATAACACTTCGTTGATGGAGTTGCTGCTGGAAATGAAATGATCTTCTAAACTATAGATTCCATTATATTACAAGATGCTGAAGGTAAATGGGTTGGAACACACAAATTACCAGTTGGAGTTGGTGCTGATTGTATATCCATAACCGCAACTGAAGATGGAAGAGCTGTTTTCAGTGGATGTGAGGAAAGAGGAATTGTCAATATTTATCTTTCAATTTGTGATGGCAAAACATGCACTGCAGCTACACCCGCTTTGTAATAAGTTGCATAAGGAGCTAAACATCCATCCAAACTAATTTATAAAGATGGAATTCTCTTCATTTTGGATAATTACAATGACAGACCTACCTTATATGATGGAACTGTTAGAGTTCACAAGGTCGGTCTTAACATTGAAGCCAAAACTTGGGATCTAGATGCAGGAAAAGTCATTAATTCATAGTTCTTGAGCACTGAACTCAATATTCCATTTTAAGCCTCAGATTTTGATGTTATTAAATACGAAGTTGGTAATGTTAATTACTATAAACTTCTTTTGTCCAGTGCTCTTAAGAGATTATGGTTTGTTGATCTTTATTGGGATAATGGAACAATCAAATTTGGATAGCATGATAAATTTGAAATTTACAATTTAATAGGCAAAAATTTAGCAATTGAAGAAACCACTAGATTCTATTAAATTCGAGCAATCAAATCAACCAAAAAGGATAAGAAACTCTTGACTACTGCTTTGGTATCAACCACTAATATGGCCACTTATGGTGTGACATTTACCTTCGATATTTCAGATCCTGTTAAAGGAGCACCCGTTGAGGCTGATGGAACCATTCCATTCTTGCTTGCCAATTATGGAACATGGAAATAACTCAACAAACTTACACTCTTTGAAGATCATGTTGCCATTGCATACACTAACGATAAGAGTATTTTAGTTGCTCTCTATCTATTGCCAACCATCGACCATAATGCTGTCTAAGAAGGCGAACCTAGAGTTATCACTCTTATTGGAGGTGAAGAAGATGAGTAAACTAATCAAATCTCTACTCAATTTGTCATGACTCTTTCAAAAGATGTTGCATTAGCAAGAGTACATTAAATTATTTAATTTTATAGCCTGTCCTCCATACCAACCTTGTATATAACATTGCATAAAAAGAAAACATGCTAATCAAATATGGAGTCACTGATTTTCCAAGGTTACTCATCCAAAAGGGAGATCAAATCAAAGAACAAGTTGTATCCATCTATGCTAAAAATGACTATGGATAAGCCAAAGGAGTCATTCGTTTAACCAAAAAAGATCCACCTGGCCCCAATCCTCCCAATCCAAACGATGACGATTCGTAATTTTTACATTTTATATCCCTTTAGCAAAGGAAGTAGCAATTGGTGGTGGATAACCTTGATCGTTATCTTTGGAGTTGCAATCCTAGGTGTTGGTGGATACTTTGTCTATACAAAATATTTTAAATCCTCAAATGCCCCCTTACATGTTTAATCCTATTGATATATCATAATAATAATTTAAATTATAAATTATAAATTTAAGTCAAAGGCTCCATAGAATTTATCCTGAATTAAACAACTCGATTAGATTAGTATTTTATGATTATCAACTTTGTGGTTCTAAATAATTATTTATTTAATAAATTAGTGCGGCTAAATAGTTGTCTCACTCTAATCTACAAATTAAATAATTATTTGGATAATATTCATAACATTTTAAATTCGAAGTTAATAACTAAGTGATTTATCATTAATCAAAATGTAATTCATTAAGTATTTGTTCTTAATTAATTTATATTATTCTAAAATGACAAAATAAAAATCTCAAAATTCATACTGCTTTAAATGTTTATAAATATATTAGAAATTTGTTTAATTATAAAACTGTTCAATATGAAAATCATTTCAGAGACTAAAGTATGTATCCCCTTGTTTCCACACTCCAATACTAACTTGATTGATTGTCTTCAACTACCTCATTTGAATTTTTGTTGAAATCCCAATCATATTGTATTTATTGTTCATCTGTGATTTGAATATTTTACTCCTCTTAAAAATTAACTTAATTTTGCACCTTCTCCATCTCATCAAAAGGCTTGACTTTGAAATACAGATTAGGCTTGTTCAAATATTTCTGCTTCAGGTAGGAATAGAAGCGATTCTTAATCATGTTCTCCTAATTATTTATGATAAAAAGCATACTGATCTTCCATGCAATTTCTCGGATATTTTACTCCATTAAGACCCGCACTTCAGATATTCTTGGTATATCAATTCGTCTTCCACTTCTGTGATGGGTCCGTGATTTAGATTTGGATCGAGAACATTCTTGAATCTCCGTCTCACCTGCTTACCCGATTTGATTTTCATACGTTCAGCTATCTCATTCCACGATGGCCCAAGCTCTTTATAAATTTTTAATAATGTTTCATCCTCCTCTTTGGTCCATCTTTTAGCCTTATTCAGTTGGAATCCCTGGCACAGTCTTATCCTTTTCCATCTTTGGCAACATTGAGATGCATTCCTTTATTCCATCATCTATGCCACTCGAAGCCAACGATGTCCAAATAGTGACACATTTGCCATTAATTTCTTATCTTCCTCTAAAGTCCATTTAGTTCTAGTGAAGATGGAAGAATCTTTGATTTCACAACCCGTTTCAGCGTTTCTTGTTAAACGTTTACTAATTTATTTTCTAATCTTGCTCTAAGAGCTCATATATGATATTTTAAAGAAGATTTAATTAATTTGAGAACTATCTGGTATTTTAAGTGAAAAGTTCAACTAATATAATTAAGATAAAAAAGCAATAACTTAAAATCAGAACATTAAGAAAATATCCTTGAATGGAGGAAGTACAAAGCTACATTTAATATAATAATTCAATTCTAGAAAAATTCATGAAAATTATTAATTGCTAAATATTAGAAGTCAGCCGCATGAAACAAATTTATAGGTTTTTGCAATCCTTTGGGTGTGATTAAAAACCCTAAAATTAGATTTTCCATTATTTCACAAAATAATGGCTATTGATGTATAGATATCAGAATTAGTTCAGCTTATTTCTCCATATTTCATTTTTGATCTGGAGTCCTCTTTAAGAATATTTCCTCAAAATTTCTTTGAATAATATGTCTATGACCTTCCAAAAAAAATTAAAAATAACACATAAAAATATTTATACATAACAACCTAATTATATTTCTAAAAAGCATAAAATAATAATTAATATTAAAAAAATCCTTTAGTACTCATAATCATCGTTTTAATTTTTTATAAAATAACTGATAGAAATTTTTCAGAAATTTAAATACCAACTGCACCTTTTTTTGATTAAATAAGTAATTAATATTCTCAAGGAATTTTTCTTTCTAATTAATTTCCTAATACTGACTTCAAAATAATTCTCCTAATGATAATTATCCACCTTTCAGAAACACAGATATATCAAATTCGAATATGTCACAAGGCGAAAACCAATGTAACTATTTTAGTCTAGAGACCCAAAAATAATTGTTAATTTTTCATTCTAATTATTTTTCATTAAAAACTTAATTTATGCTTAATTATATAAATAAATTTTTCGTTGCTTTGTATAATTTCTATTTTTCCATTTAAGTAACATTAATTGATCTTTCGGGTCCTACTCAATAATGAAGGAGATTTTTTAGATTGTTATTATTAATTTGATTAAAAATATATTAGTCTTAGTAATTTGAGAATAACAAAAATATAAATTAAATAATTGTAATTAAAATATTATAAATGAAAGAATATTAGGTTAGATAAATTGCTAATCCTTCTCTAAATTCATACTTTAAATTTTTAGCAATTATAAGCTGTAATAAAACATTAGGAGTTTGGATTGTATATTATCCAAACATTAATAACAATTAACAAATGTCATAAATTGATTACTTATAAAATATGATTTTGGTAATGTAAACTCAAGAAAAAAGACACAAGTAAGGATAACAGGAAAATGAGTATATCCAATTTTCCCGATTTTGGTTTGATATTTGCTCTTTCAGTCAAAGTATTGTTGAATTTTTAAACATCTTGCTATCAATTTAATAACAATGATTACTAATTCTTATTCCTTCTTGGTGACTTCCTGTTGTAATACTTCAAATTTATTGCAAAAGTATTCAGCTTCGATTTTAGCCTTATCCGCAGTAGGAATAGCAATGACACGTGCAGGTTCTGCCTGTCCAAACTATTTATTAACTGATTGGAACATTTGACTTTGATTCCCTTGACTTTGAGCAACAATTTTTCTATCTTGAGTAAGAATAGCAATATTAATCTTTTATTTTTCAGACTTCCTCATTTTATCCAAGAATATGGGCCCAACATCTTGAACCCCTTGAGGCAAGGTGGTTGTAATCAATAGCAATTTTTCATTAAAATCCTTGATTGAATTAATCTCAAGGACTTTGCTATTAAGTATAATATTGACTAATTAACTCTGTCTGGGCTACACTATTCCCAAAGGGGGTTTGACCAAGAAAATGTTGAGATTGGTAGCTTTAAACTTAGGATCACGATTGGATAAAGAAATACCTTATAAGCGATGGGTTGATGAGTATCATTATATAAAGTGATTGAAGAATGCATATTGTCTAGTTTATTGTACTCGAAGTCGACTTGAGACGCACTCAATCTTAGCATGTCCATTTTATAAATAATTTAATTAAATCACTTCACAATAACATTAGCAATCAAAGGACCCAAGAATATCCATCCCACAGTGACACCTACAGTCAGAAGTAAAGCAGTTAAGAGGAACTTGCATATCTTATTATATAGATCGGGACCTTTGATCAAATTAGATTACTACCCATAATCTCCTTAATAAAACCGAGTGGATTGGTGATATCAAATGACAATCGACCAGTAGGTTCATTCAATGGAGGGAACACATTCGGAGGATCTCTGCCAAATCCATTTGGTTTTTTCTCGGCCTCAGTGAGAGGTATCAACTCAAAAGAACACAAGACTTGTCCTTATGATATTTTCTATCCTTCCTCGTCCACGGCATCTGGATGATATACATCCAACTAGTAAATGATATAAGTGTATAGGTATTACCCAAAGTCTGTCAGTTATTACACCTCCCTTCTCTCTGATTCGTTGAGTCAAAGATGTTGCTTAAAGTCTCTTGACAGCTTTGTCAATCATCTTGTGTGTATTCAAATTGAATGTTGTTTCTCCTATTAATTCATCTGATCCCACAATGTCCTTGTCCCACAATTGAATCTTAAACTTATCAGTTCCGAATTCATCTGGAAGTGCTGGATAAGTTACTTTATTCTTGATTCTCCAATTAAAAGAACCCTTAGCCCTGCATCTCCAATGAATATCCGTTTCTTGAAGTTCTTAGTTGGCAATTCCCGCTTTACAGTACAAATCGTTGCATTTCTCTAATTCGTCTTTGAATACACAATTTCTTGTCTCAAAAATAATTACTCTCAGTTCAAATTAATAGCGAGGAGGAGCAGTAATTTTAATCATGGGGTCTTTTTTGGCATAGGCCTTTTCTACCAAGTCAATCCATAATTACAATCTGCCTACTGAAGATCCGAATTCATCCTTTATATTTCTATTCTCAATTGGTTTCTTCTCAAATTAATGCCACATCACAGAAAAATATCTATCCTCCAAATCAATCAGGGAGGTACCCACTAATTCATCACCAATTGATTAGGCACTCCAAATTTCAGCTTCTATAATAGCTGATCCTGGAACTTCCATTTGCAATTCAAATGGAAAATAGAATTAAGGATTATTGGTACCTTGTCTTAATGAAAGCATTTTTAAATCATGCTCTTTTGTTGCAGTTCTTATTTTTATGTACAAATCAGGTGGTTCATCTCCTCCACTTTAAATATCGATTCCTGCTAGAATGTATAATCTGCATACATATTATTTGGGTCTCATCATTTTTATATACATTTCTTTCTTTTTCTCAATATCCTAACCAGGCTTGACCTCTAAAAACAAACATTTAAAATCACAGACTCTTGAAGGTCCATTCTTTTCAGTTAAAAATTAGGTATCTTTGCCTCTACTCTACCCTGTCATTATTGTGTACTTGAGGAATTTCTTGCTAGTTTTCATTTTATCTTCCAAGTCATCAGGTAAGAACTTCCTGCCCTTCAACCATTCAGGTGTCACATCCAAGTCCTCTCCGTCGTCTGTATCAAAATCTTCATATGTTTCAATATCAATTGTTTTTTTCTTCTTTGGTAGCAAGGCAGCAAATCCAAATAGCTTCGCCTTCTTGGAACCCTTCGACAACATCTTCTTTTTCTGTTTGGGCTTCTTCACTGCATCCATATTGTCTTTGGGACCAGAATTAACTGATAAGGCTTTTGAGGATACTTTGGATGCTTTGGAAAAGGATAAATCCGTTGGAACCTATAAGGTCTTTAAAGGTTATTGTGATTGAGGCAATTATTGAAGCTAATCAGACAGATTTGCTTACGGTTAGACAGCTTATACTTCTTGAATTTATTGTGATTGTCTACGACTTAATTCTGCTTAATTTTTGATGTGTTACTCAGCTTCGAAGACAACTCGTTAATCAACCTAACTTAACATTCTTATGCTTCTTTGAGATCCCTGAATGGGTGGTTAAACGACTCTCTACCCTATTTTCATCTACTATTGATCATTCATAGTTTTAGACTTTGGTTCTGAAGGTACTATTCTGGATTCATCCAAATTTGGTTGGAAATTGAAATCTTCAATCTGTTGTTGACTGCCTTAGCTGTATCCATTTCTATTTTGAATTGGGGATATGGGAATGGAGGGCGATTTTTATTAGAAATCCTGGGATTGGCCAAGTTTGTTGGATTATTATTTCTCAAGTTACTACTATTGCGATTGTCTTCTCTATTACAAATCATCATTTCTCTGTATAGATTACTACTTCGATCTGGGTTATTGTTGTTCAGATTATCTACGAGACTGCTGCTTTTATAGTTATATTTCTTGCTATTATTCAATTTATTATTGTGATTATTATTTCTGTTATTATTCAATTTATTATTGTGATTGTTATTTATGTTATTATTCAATTTATTATTATGATTGTTATTTCTGTTATTATTCAATTTGCTATTATGATTGCTATTATGATTGCTATTTCTAAATTAATTGCTATTATTACGATGACCTCCTTGACTATTGAGGTTGTTATTCATTTACTACATTGACTTACTATTATGATTCTCTTCTCTATTATTATGAAATAGATTAATTCCTTTATTCAATAACCTCCTGCTATTGCGATCCTCTTTTTGATTGAGACACCGGCTATTGTCCTACTTACTATTAGGATATACTCCTTTGATCCCTCTATTGTTATTGATTTTGACTGGCTTGTTCATTGTTTTATACTCTCTCATTTTGTGATTAGGATTGTCTTATTGATTAATGACTCTAGAGATTATTGTGAGATTGAATTGGATTGTTCTCACCTATATTATTATTAGATTAAGGTGGATTGTTCTCGCCTATGTTATCATTATCCATAGGTCTAGTGACCCGCACTGGGATTTGTTCTTCTGGAGCATGTTCTTCCTTGGGAAACTGCTCGATAATGATGTTGCTTTGATTAGAGAAGTGGGATTATTATAGATTCGGTGCTTCTTGGCCTATCTACAAGCCACCACCTCCAAATGTGGTAGGTCGATAGACTGGTATATCATCTTGTAAATTCATTAAGTCTTAGACATTTGATTCTCCAATTTGAGATTGCTTAAGCAGATCTTCTTCTTCCTCTTTGATGCGTTAATAGTCCTCTTCTTGTTTCCTCACGTACTCCTGATATTCAAAATCATCAACCACTCTTTTCTTGAAAGGCAATTCTTATGGAATATTTAAGTCTATTTTGTCAAGATCAAATGGTTCATCCTCCTCATTGGGATTCGCTTCCTTAATTTGAGCCAAACCAAGGGGTTTTTGTTTTTCTTCTAATTTCTTCATCAATTCATTCTCTTCTTCATCTGACTCATCGAATTCAACTGGCATTTACTCTCCTGGCTTCAATTTCAACTTGGTGTAATATTCTGCAAGTATCCTGGAGAGTTAAATGGTTTAGACTCCCAAAAGCTTAGGCTTATCTGGCAATTCCTGATTCCACACATAGCAATCGATGACAGGCGAGAAATGCTGATTTTTGGGGACATCCACTGAAATTGGGATTAGTCTATTGATGTTCACACCCTTGTCCTTCACTTTCTTGTAATCAGTGTAGATGGGATCGTAGTCGTCTCCACTGATATCGAATGAAACAGAGACGTTGCTTGGTGTGATATTTGAGACCATGTCTTCGAAGTTACGTAACCCAATGCAGAATAGATTGAGGTCCTGTTTAGTACAATTAGGATAGATGCTCTCATCAGGAATAAGATGTGCTTTCTCCTTGGGAATAATTGAATATGCCAGGAGTATTTGTCCTTGGATTTCATCAGTTGCATCGTACCTTATGTTGTACCACTTAGGTTTTTTGTAGAACATATCAACAATCTCACTATCAGTCTAAAATTGCATCTTTTGGGGTTCCAGAGTGATCCATATTCTCCCTATCAAATCATAAGAGGCCTTGTTGTCCTCATCCAAATCCTGATCGAAAACCATAACGAACATTCCTGAAGGCACTATGACTTCTTAGTCGAAAGGATACAATTTCACATTCAATTTTAGAGTCTCGTACCATCCAGGATTCAACGTTTAGGAACAAGCCTTGGATTACACAATTTATCCTGCACACCTTACCTTCACTAAGGGATCTGAAGTACCGGTAGCATCTGCTGGAGGGAGGTTTCTCCCCAAATACAAGTAAACTCTCAATTGATAATCTAGTTTCAATTGAGCATTCGGTTTATAGGGTTCTCTCTTTCCTGGCATATTACTCATTAGTTGGATGTTAGCAAAGAGAAACCCTGGAAATTCATCATCTTTCACCAAATCCAATGATCTGTCCTCAGTCATCTTAAAGATTTGAGGACGGAGAGGACTATCCAAGTAATCTTTGGGTTTCAATCGAATGAAGCTGTGTCTTCGATCCTCAATATTATCATCTGCCATATACACGATTATGTCTGGTATTTCAGCTGCATTTTTGGGGAATAGCACCTTCTTGTCTGGTAGATTTTCATAGAACATGCATGATCCATCCTAAACAGTAGCAGGTTGACTGACCAATAGATATGGTCCCATTTTAACTTGTATGATGGACTATTTCCTAATTGGGAATTCGTGTCCTTCAAGTAAGTCTACTCTCAGTATGTATCCCTTTTATTCTGGAACTGGCATAGGGTTTTCTGGAAATCTATAGATTAAATCCTCTTTAAAGGTCTTAGCATCCCTTTGATCGAAACGACAAATAGTGAAACAGATTCTTCCCCTGTAATGAGAACCCATTGTCATGCCATATAGATTCATCATGTCGGCCTTTTTAGATTCTCCTCGTAAAGGAGCACCGTACAGATTGACCCACATTGGTTGTGATTCAAATTCAGGGATGGACTTGAACGGGAGTTGAAAGGTTCCGACCAAGTCATCGTCTCCGAGAAGATCATGATCATAAACGCTGATGTCCACGAATTTGCTTTGATTGGGGAGCATACACGCCAAGTTCAATTGCTGATACCATTCTGGATTACGACTGGTGACAACTTTGGATTTGATTTTGGAACCCCCGTATTTAACAACCACATAGGCATCGATTTCAGCTGCTGTCATATCCAGAGGAACCATGTGTTCTCCTTTGAGCAGATTGATTCGGATACAATGAGGCCATTATTGGATCTTTTTGGGAGTCAATGTTGCTCCTTTGGTGGCATCTGCTTTTTTTTCAGTGGCCACATCGTGTACAAATGGCTCATCATTAGGGCCTAATACCATTATATTACACAAGACGTATCCCATGGTCCCTTCTCGTTCATCGGTTGGATCAGAGAGTGCTAGGTACGTTCGATATAATTCATGATGTAAGCTGAAATACACACTACTGAGATCCAACTCATATGATCCGATTATTTTATTGCCCAAGAGGGGATTCTTACGATCAATTGCAGCCACAGTTATAGTAGCTGATGACAATTGGGCCTTTTTCATATCATTTAATTTGAATGAGATCAACTAGTTGAAAATGGGACTTAATTGATTCTTAACAACTTTAGTTCGTTTCACTTAGCCGCATACTGTCAACTCTATAAATGCATTGCAAGCAGAGCCTTTGGACGAAAGCAACCCAATGCCTGCAAACCCGGAGATACTAAAGAATATTTGTACATAACATACGTGGGTATGAGATCATTGGCCTCCAGCACTCTGATTTGAACTGAATAATCGCCCTCAATCATTTTGTAGGTCTACAATAAGACTATGAATTTACTTTGATTTCTTCCTCATCTTTTTTTTGTTATGCCATTTGAAATAAATGTTATAATAAATGTTTTATATTATTTCCTTGTAATGATAAGTTTCATGTTTTCACAACCAAGCTTGGAATCTAATCGATATTGGCATAGGAATAGATGTGTTGCACATAAGGTCCCTTTATAAAAATGTCAGAATCGGTCAGATCTTCGGTTTGCCATTTGATCAGAGGATGATCAATGACAGGAATCGAATAATGATAGGTCTGAAACAGTTTGGCTTCCTTGGTTGAAATGGATATGGTGTATGTCTTGTTGGGTAGCAATTTGATGGGATTTCTGAATTCAATGAAATACAAGTGGCCATCCACTACTTGCAATTTATCATGTTCCAAGACTTTGTGTTATTTGAAGATGTATTTGGTTAGATTGGTATCCTCATGTAACTTATAAATCAATTTGGGAGTCTTGACTTGCGAATCGTAATTAGTGGAATTGTAACTTCCCTTATACAGTATTGGTTAGAAGATTCCAACCAAATACAACTGCTTCTCTCTCACTTGAAACACATTGGCTCGAATGGTGGATTTGTCAAAGATACTGGGCTTACTCTGTCCGTCATCAGCTAACATTAAGGAATCGATGATATAAATACCTATCCACACTTTTCGCAGTCTCTCCACTCTCTCAGTTTTTGTGTAGAATGTGCTATTAACACAATCCAATTGATCTATCATCGACTTTTAGATGTTGGGTATTTTGTCCTGCAAGTACGATGTGAGTTGTACCAATTACTACTTACTCTCTTTCTCTTTTAAATTGATTTGATTATTTTAAATGTTTTATTGCTGATTGATTAGGAACAATCTCAATTCTTTTATGTCCTACTCGTTGAATTGGTTCAGACTCTGCAGGAACTTGTATCCCTATTCATTGATCTTTTGGTCATTCACCAACTTCAATATGAGCAATCTCAATTCGTCTTCCAGTTGGTTCAACCTATCCTCAATTGCATTTTTAAAACTTCTAAATACATTAAAGGCTTCCAATCCTTATTTGTCCTATATTATCTCATTCACATTGGTATGACGTTTGAGTAACTTGTCAATCTATTTCATATAAATTATGTGAGTCGAATGAGTCAAATGAAGCTTAATACAATTCTGACAAAAGTATTACTCTTCCTTGCACTCCTGATTCAGACAGATGTTGGAAATGGGTGCTTGGGGATGCTTTGTACATTTAATCTTCTGAAATTATTCAATAAAATTCATTAATTTTAATTATTGAAGAATTATTCAATCGTGCACAAATCAGATTCCGACATATCTATTTATGAACTCTCCATTATTTTCCAGTTTGGAATACTGAAATACTTCCCAGAATACAAATTCTTGTTTATCAACTGCAAATCCTTAAACCATTGCTCCTTCCTCAAATTGTACCTCCATCCTCTCGTATATCTAAATACACAATGCATCCTTACAGATTCTCCACAGCCCATAACTACTATTCTTCATCCATCACATTATAAAATATGTAGAAATTCGTCTCCTCTGAAAACTAACTGAACATCTCCTTCTTCCTATTCACACTATTCTAACGAGGCATCAACTTTTGCTTAATCCAGTCATGAGGCTTCGAAAGAGGATCCGGTTGAGTCGCATTATCATCTATGAAAGGTGAAATAATCTTCGTTGGTTGTCCCGGTAATCTAATCTAACTTTAATCATACTTGTTATCTTAAACAGACATCCCCAATTCATCTAAATTCATCCCATTCCATAGCTTAAAAATTGCTTTGTCCTTATCCTTCTCTTTCTCTGATACCTGCTTTTGAAGTGCTGCAAAACCATACTTTGATTTAAATTCATCATCCATTTATTTACAAATTTTATACAATTAATATTATACAAATAATAATAAACAATGCAAAACAATGCTTTCTCTCTCTCTCTTTAATATTTGTATTTTACAAATTTCCAAAAATAACTTAACTACATATATATCTTTAAAATTGTTATATCTCTCGATTCCAAAAGAATGCTTTCAAATATCATTTTTTAGAATTGATAAAAATGTATGAACAACCAAATTATACAAATTTTCTGGATTGAATGTAAAAGAATATCTGGTAGAAGGGATATTTATTACAGTACGTTGCTTTGATGAGTGAAGAAAGAGGTCCATTTGATTTATATGTATAACGATCTAAGTGCAATTTTGTTGGTCTCTTAGTTCAAATTTATGATTGAATTTATATAAGTATAATATATTGAAATCATAAAGTGATTCTACTTATGAATAAGTTGGCTCAATCGATTCTTTTCAGAAGGGCTGTTATTGTCAAATCTAATTCATGCAATGAATGTAAATAACTAAATATATTTAAATAGTTAATACTTGGAGTTCAATGCACTTATATCTTTTTTATTCATCTAATTAAACCCATTGGTAATTCTCAACATTTCTGATACACTCACATAGGCTGTTTGCTATTTACTAAATGAATTTGAGGTCTCTTTCCAACAATTTGAATCAAATTGCACAAAAGGCTAAGAGGATGACCTTGGAATGTAAGATGATGATTCGTAATTGAGTCTTGATATTTATTGAGTGTTTTCAGGCTTTTAAACTGTCTATCTCAATTGTGTGCTTTTAAGAATAAATTCCAATTGTTTTTAAGCATTGTTCCTTTTCGGAGTCTTATCTCCCGTTTTATTTATCTTTGCTGATGTTACCTCTCGAATATAGTTTCGAAATTCGACTAGCTCTTCTTTTTGTAATTGTGGATACATTGAATGTAGTCGTTAATATAAAAATTAATAATTCACACTTTTATCAAGCTTACTCATACACCATCTTTACTATCACAGTCGGAGGTATCTTATCTTCAAAGATTAACTACTACAGGGTTTCTTTTGAGATGGCTTGTGGCCTATGAATTTAACTAACTATATCCATTATTATTTGATCACTTAACACATGACCCTTTCCATCTATTCGCTAAGCCAACAGTCTCAACAGACCTTGGATCTCAGTAAATGGAATCTCGTTTCTCTCCGATCCCATAAAGAAGTCAAACGTGAATTTAATATATTCTTCAAAGGTGCCTTCCTGAAACACAATCAATTTATAGAAATGCTTAAAAGAAGTGAATGTCATGGAATCGCTTTTGCAAAATGCCCATACAACTCTCTCTACGATCTCATCCTCCTTTCTTATCAAATCCCAAAACACTTAACAATATGTTAGGAATGTATCCTTTTTAATTGAAATATCATTCTAAACCTTCTCAACTTCTGATACATCCAATAGCACCTGATTAGATTTACCAAAGTCTATTGGATCGGTTGAGTTGCTTTACCTCGAATTTTTCACTACAAATTGAGGAGATATTTGAGAATTGGGAGTAGGCTAATTATTGGTTTGTTTAAGCTACTTCTTATGGAAATCTTAGATACTTTAATAATGGCTGATAGAGGAGATGGTACCAAATTATTATAGTCGCATCTCTGTTCTCTGGAAACCACCAGAAACAACTAATTTGTCATAACTTATCAATATATTCCATTCCTTCACTAAATCCAATTCCTTTGTTGTATTATTCTTTATCAATCGCACCAAATTCTCTCTGTATAAATATTTGGGATTGCCTTTCTATCTTTCAAATCTCGTGTTTTTATCATAATCCAAATATGTTCTTAATCTTGGACCAAAACCCTTTAGATTTTCATTTATCAACACCACATTTTATGCGTTCTATTCCATTTCTTACGAGATAGTGGCTTCATCAGTTCTAGATGACTTATATAATCTGGGCTATGATAAGAATGGGGACCTCCAAGAATCCTACAGTGGATTTCTTTCATTCATGACTTACACCTTCTTTTCCAACTTTTTCAACTCTTTACACCTATATTCACTCTGCTGCAAAGGATGAAGACCTTTTAATGCTTTCTCAAATAATAAAGTGGGTTTCGATGGTAATTATGTATAATGTTTTAAGAGATCATTTCTCGAAAAATCAGAATTCTATATACTCTATTAAGCATCATCCTGTAAAGTAGTGACTAAATCAATCAATTACTTTTGAAAATTCCTCTTCTCTACAATCGCTTCTAATTTTCTCTCATCATTAAATTTTGATCTTTATGGAGAACTAAGCAGTTATTTTGATTAACTCTGAATTTTTAATTTTGGTAAAACTGGCTTCAAATTGTTTTTGTTTTAGAGCATAGGAATTAGTTGAGATAAAAACAATATTATATTATATTTATAAAAATATAACTTGTTTCTGAATTAGAAATATACACTATTATTATAAAGTAACCTTATTTTTGATATATATTTTTGTTATTACCAATTCATATAGAGTGTAAAGTGCTATTTAAGAAGGATAACTATAAGATATTTTTATTAAATTTAATAAAATTAGATGGTTAAGGGAATTATATTAAAACAGGAATACAATTATAATTCTAAATAATTATGAAATTCAAAAGGATCCAAATCCTTCTTATCCATATTCAATTGCTATTTCCATTTTTTTCTTAAGTTCTTCATAAGTCTTATAGTATGGAATAACTAGTTTATAAAAACATGTTTGTGATCTAGGTAAGTTTGTTTCTTTCATTGCTTCTTAAAATTCAATTTATATAGTTGGCTTAGCATTCCAAGGCAAATAAGGGCATCCTGTAGTGAATTACAGAAAATCTTGCAATTATTCATCTTCTAATTGGTTGATAAATTTCTAGAAAAATTAAATCAGTTAATCAGATCCATTTATATATTTTATTAATTCCAATACTTTATCAGGTTTAATTTCTGTAGATCCCACAGTCAATGTATGCATTTCGGTAGCATCAAAACATTCCATCAAAAGCTATTAATTAAAATATATAACTACCTGTCTATTTAGGACTGTATCGAACCCTTCTATGATTTTTTTAGTAATATCCTGAAAATTTCCAACAATTAAATACTCAGCTAATTTTTAGAGATACTCCTCGATATTATTTTTGGTGACTTCTATTTTAGACCCATTAGGGATTAAATTATAAGTATTAAATCCTGATGAGTGTGTAAAAGTAATACAAAGAGAATCTATAATCTCTTCTGTCATCTACCTCATACTTCTAATATTTTTAAATTCAATATCATCCATAATACCTTCAAGGTCTTCAAAGACAATTGGTTTATTAAATATTAATTTCCAAAATTAATGGGCAAATGGCACTCCTATAATTTCCTTATTCAGTATTGAATTTGCAATTAACTAAAATAGTATAATTAATAATTACTTTTCCAAATGCTAAAGCATATTTTAACCTTCCTTTTTCTGGCTAAAATTTGGGTGAAAAAAAGTATGTTTAACTCTTAGTATTTAATTGAAAAAATCCATTTGATTGACTTTTCATCAACTCACCAACTTTATTATAAAATTCCCTTCTTAATCCACCATCATCACTTCCTTATTCACCTGAACCAACATACTTAATCTTTAGTGGACATTTTAATTATTAATCGGCCAAATTCATCACATCATTCGCGAAATTAGCTCTCACGATCTTTACTTCCTTACACACTTATGGAAATTTTAGTTTTTGATAGTACTTGATAATTCTCATTTCTAACGTAAGTCCTTCCAAATGAAAAGTACATTCTACAATGTTATTTATATATAAATACCTGATTCTAATTTGTCCAATAAAGAAATCTTAATTGAAACATCCTCAGGTTGATGCTGTACATTATCTATTTAAATAAATCTAATATTTATAGTGATAGTTCCTTCTTTACCTGGACCGATTATTTCAATTATAGATTCTGAAAATTAACTTTTGGTAGTAACTATAGGTTATATTTTATTCAATTTGGATTCGATATTCCCATAAATATTATTAAGATGATCTCTCAATTTGACAATATATTTGATGGTTTGATACAATGTGAGTGTTTGTATTTTTTCAGATAAAATAATTTCACATCTTCTATAATCAACCTTATTGGCTAAGACTATAAAATGACCCTCTATTTTTTAATCTCCCACGAATAAATTATAGATGCCTTTGATTATAGGTTGCCATTTAAACTTAATCCCTAATGTTTCTTTGTATACTTTGGGAAATATCTAAATCTATTAGTATTGCGAATGCACAAAGACAGCATTTTCACAACCAATTTAAGCACTTGTTACGTCTAAAAATTCAATGAAATCAGTTCTCATTTATCCACAAAAGGATGCAACACTTATTTAATTGGAAGTCAATGTATTAATCGTATTGTTATTTTGTAGATCCATCAAATCATACTTAGCTTGTAACAGATTAATTTTCTTATAAATTTAAGGCCTTTGTTCAATTCCCTTTTTTAAATATTCAATTATTTTCCTATTTTCCTTTTTCATAGATGAGGATTTTGTCTAGCTAAAGGAAATTGGTTTATAAACCTCATTTTCCTTGTTACCTTCAATCAGAATCCCAATGTGAGATAATTTATTTTGATTTTACTGCATAGTCTTTTCAGGATCAAACTAGATGACTATTGAATTTTTATAATTCTCATTGTTTACAGCACTCATTAATAATTAGGGTGTTGTTGATCTGATTTTTACAAAATTGACTCCTTAAGCAATCAATTCAACCAATGCAATGTTAGTTGTTATTAATCTAGTATTGACTTTCAGTTTACTAATGTATCTTTTATAATAATTCAAAGAACGCCTCGTTTTTTTCCTATTTATTAGCATATTCACTTAGATAGAGTTTAATTAAGCATCTAAGTCGATCCGTTCATTTAAACCAGAAACCAAAAAATAAAAAGATTAACCAAAAAACTGTCTGTTAACATTCTGTTTAAAATATTGATATAAAGGAATATATTTCTGCTAGCTCTTAAATGTAACCATTGCTTAAAAAACACCTTTACGTTAGAAAAGTAGAAGGCCTCTTTCCTGTTCTTTTGGATCTAATCTCCCTTCTACAATTTACAATTTAGAGAAGTCTCTCGATATAAACAAATTCTTCTCGTCCTTTTTTGTCTATGGGTAATAATGATTATCCTTCAAGATCATCAAATTCTGAAGAATTTAGCAATTAAACAAGTAATTATCAACAGATAATTGCTAGTATTTAATTTATCCTTAATAAACACAATTGTTTAAGTAATCCAAAAGGAATGAATCAAGACTAAAATCTTTCAACTAATCATATTATAAGACTATTTATTTCTCCTATCTTTAAATTTGATAAAAATATCTTTCTTACTAGTTTTCTTACAACAAAAAAGTAAGTTTTTTATCGTTTCTTAACAACTATTTTATTTGTACCAATTAGAATATGTACTTAGTAAGAAGAATGGTATTGGCTATGTTATTCATTAATAAAGTAGAATATTTATCTTATAACTAAATTTCATACTGGTCATCCTTAATAATCAAGGGGGCTATTCCGAATTACTCATATTGAACAATTAAATTTGAAATAAAGTAACTGATGTCTGATTTAAGTGGTTGTTTTTAATTTAAAAATTTGTAAATTTTCAAAATACCATTTGAAAATTAAATTGGGTTATCATTTTAATCGAACTCAAAATGAAATTCAATCTATTTTACAATTTGACAAAATATTCTCTCTTTCACTTGAGTTAAAGTAGAAACATCAAATAGATAAGAAAGGGAATTGTCAATTTGAGGAAATTGCTTTTCATCACAAAATTCTTTGAATCCTAATTCAAACACCTCAAAAAGATTATTATGAGCAAAAAATTGTTCCAAATAAAAGGAAGGATTTTTGTTTAACTTATCATCAAAATAGATTTTTATTACTATTTTGGACATCTCCTTTATTCGATTGGTAAATTTATTGAGCATTTTGATATACTTTTAAAATCTTATATTTGAATCAAAATAACAAGCAGTATTAAAATTACCTATACTTAATTTTTACAATTTGAAACCATCATTACTAATTGTAATATATATATCATTGCTTTCTTATACATGATTTTATTATTGTTAATCCTCAAATCTAAAATTATAATTTATCTAACTTGGAATTATTGGAATGATTTAAGTTAATGCAAATTTATCATAAGTTGATACTATATTTTGTCCAAATAAATTGTCCAATAATTACTATTTTTATTATTCGTTCTCAACTTATTAGATCATTGTAATTTTTTACTGAAATTTCTTTTCATGGCATGTCAATATATTTCCATTTTAATCTATAAAAAGTACATTCAAAATTTCATTATTGAAATTTTATTCAATAGGCCATTTTGATCTCACCCAAATAATAGATAATATATCTTCGAAAACAAGATTTAATAGCTCTCCTGATCTCTCAGATCCTTTATTTTTGGAGCTTTATTATTTTGCAACATCCTCATTTTTATCTCCCTTCTGATCATTCATTCTAAACTTACTTTCTATCTCCTCAACTAATAAGGCTTAAGTTTGATTCTAAAGCATATAAAAATACAACAACTAAGAATCTTAGCAAGAAATTAATTAGCATGGCTCGAGTTTTAGTAAGCCATCTTATTAAAATTGAAATAGAACCATACACATATCCCCAGGCTTTGCTATTTATTAAAAATAAGTTGGGGTGAGTTGGAATCCAAATTAAAAGCTAACGAGCTTGTAAGTTGAAAACTTACCTATTTTTTGAACAACTTTGCTTTTGCTAGCCCTTATTGCCCTTCTATAGTTCTGCTGTGTTGATTATAGCAGATAATTATTTTACCTTATAGATTAGAGTAATATCGATAATTGAACTTCAAATAACTATTCAAAGGATTAACTCCTTAACTGTTCGAATAATGATTTACTAACTTTTTCCATAAAGAATTCTTTTAATCGCAATAATTCGTTTTGAAGCTAATCTTGTCTCTCTACTCTAATTTTCCTATCAGTTATCCCTTTTATTTCAATTATTTTTTCTTCATATATTTGCTTTAATTAAGTATGATTCACAATTATGGAAACATCCTTGTTGACAAAATGACCCAGTCTTTTAGAGAATTGTTATATGTATTTATCTATATCTAATCGATTAAATAAATATCCTACCAAATCTGCAGGTTAAAATACATCAAAATAAAAGTCAGATTCATTAAATACATTGTATAAGTGGAAACTCATTTCTGAAGCCTTAAATATAGATGATTTATTAAATAAACTGCGTTAGTATTATTTAGAATATTAAATAGATTTCTTTAACTGTTTCTCTTTTCTTATAAATACATTTAGAGTAACGATGAGTGTCTTTTTATATATACGATACTCGGTTTCTTCAAATTAAAATATTTAATCCAAAAAGAAATTGCTATCACTTTATGTTTCATATAGAGAGAAAGGTTTTTCTTTGAATTCTACATAAATGTATGAAAAGAGGCTTGTGATTTTAGATAAAGACATTATATTTCTATAAATAATTTACGCCAAGAGCATTTGCAACAATTTCCATTAACAGATAGAATCTATTATAGCAAAAATATCAATATTTTAATTATCAGCAAAATAGGTATTTAAAATACCTCTAGCCAAAACTTGAAGTACTGATATCGAATTTATTCTCCATTAAATAGAATCAATCTCAAAATCTGAAAAACTTCTAACAGTATGTATAAAGTTCAACAATTTTTAAAACATATATTATATTGCATAAGGAGTGAATTAAATTTCTTAGAAAAAGAATTTTTCATTTTCAATATAGTAAGGAATAGTTATAGACCATTTTTCGTACTTTTCTGATTTGATCAGCTCTTATAAGTTATCGTAATATTATTTAAACTTATAAATTAAATAATCCAACGTTGCCTTAGGATTATATTATTCAAAGTATTCTTGACGTGATAATTGTTGTAAAAGTAGATCTGTTGATTAAGGATAAATGAAGTTATAAAATTCTATAAATATTGTATTCTATTCACTTGTATATCTGGATTTATATTTGTTAGTTGGTAAAAAAGATTTGACAATTTAAAGATTTTATTTGAAATGCTTTTTGCCAACAGTACTTTTCCCTTTTTCCTTGTTAGGTATTACTGTTGATTGTTCCATAGCTTTATCATCGTCATCTACATTTTTATGAGGAGCTTACAAATCATTTATTTTAAAATTTTCTTAGCTTTCTTCTAAAGGCTCCAGAAGGTGTTTAAAAAATAAGATGCTCTCATAAATTCCACAAGATATTATTTTTATCTCTTTTTTTATTGGTTTGACATGTCTTACTTTATAATTTTTTATTTTATTCCTATTATTTGTAATTGGTTTTGGATTTGTATCACCTGGCACTTTTTGTTTTATGTTTATATGACTACCATTTTCTATTTCATCCTCTTCAATAACCTAATCTTTATCTTTATCATTATCGCCTTCTTTTTTATTATCTTTATCTTTATCATTATTATTAGCAATATCGTTATCCTTATTATTAAAAATATCATTATCATTATCTTTATTATTAGCATTAGCATTATCTTTATCTGGATTATTATCTATACTATTAGCATTATCATTATCTTCATTATTTTTTGGTTTGCTATTTGCTTCATTATTATCATCATTTTTATTTTCATTATCTTTATTTTATTAAACCATATTAGATATTTCTTCTGTAACTAAAGGTTCACAATTCTATAGGTCTCTCTTCAAAGTAAAGTCATCCAAATGTTCAAAACAATATAATGGTATCTAAGAAAAATCAGTTTTTTTAAAGAGTAATTTAAAGTTAAATTAAGGCCATTTTTCTTAAAATTCCTAAAATCTTATGGATTCTGTTTCCATCACTCTTTCATATTTTAATTGTTTTAATACAGGGATAAAATCATTTATGAAGATTTCGTCCAATTCAAACCTATCATTACAATATTACAAAGGTAAAACATAATGCTCATTTATAAATGAAATGGGAACATTCTCAAAAGAGATCTCAATTTCCTTTGCGAAGATACCCCATTCAGGTAATTTAGAGAAGAAAAATCTAACAAGTTCTTCAATCTACTGAATCCAAATCATTCCTAAAATTATATTTTATCCTGTCTGTTGAGAATTAAGCAATTCTTCGAATTTGCTTATGTTACCTATGGTAATTTCTTTATTCAACAAACCTAAAATATAATTTAAACCATCCTTTGATATTTTAGTTTTTTACTTTTCAAAATTCTATTCTATAAATTTTAAGCTTTTTATTAACAATTCAATATTAATATTTTGAATTCCATCCTTTAAAATTGGAAACGAAAAATTATTTAAAAACAAACTCATCATGAATAAGTAATTTTATTATAACGTATCTATTCCAAGTAAATTCTTTTCTTAAGTTGAGTGTAATTCCAATTGATTTACAATGAAATTGTGAAGAGTCTATGTTTATTTCAATTTAACCGATAGCAATAAACTAATCTCTAAATTATAATCTGATGGCTTTAATAAATTAATAAATTCCTTTGGAAAATTCAACATAGATTTATAAAATAAGGGATTCTATATCAAATAGTATTATTAGCACTTAAGCACAATTTATTCTAAATTAGCCATCAGATCTGTAAAAGGCAAACTATTTAAGTAATATTCAAGTAGTTTTGGATGTCCTTTGGAGATATCTATTGCTTGTAGAATGTCTTTAGGTTAGCTTTGAAACAAAGAAAAAAATCTAAAATTATTCTTTAAGTATTTAAGAATAAATTGATTAAATCCAAATAACTTGTATATGCAAGCATGCTCAACGTCAAGGAAATTATCTATCTAGGCAGTTCTTTATACCTTATGATTATCTGTACTCCAAATACCAGTAATGGAAACCTTTTTTACTGCTTTCTTCAATTTATCAAGCATAACTTCCCTTTTCTTTAAAAATTATGTTTTAACTTCAACTTATCGATTCTCTTATTTTTTATATTCAACTTATTTAACTTCACCTGCAACATTTTCATCAGCTATTTCATCATCATCGTTTATATCTTCATTTTTTATATCTTTGTCTATTTATTTTTCAATTTATTTATCTTAAACATTTTTCTGCTTATAGGTTCTTCCCTTACTTTTTTACTATCTCAATTGTTCTCTTTATGTTGGTATTAAAAGTATTGATAAGTTATTTAGGTAGTATTAAGCAAATAAATTTAGTTTTCGATCCCCTTATTTTTAATTAAACAACAATGGGCCCAAATTTAAATCTAATGTAGTAACTAATGTTTTTATTTCATTTGCCTTTATTATTCCATCCAAATAATCAAATATGAAGTATGATTTTTAGCAAATCCCTAATTAGTATATCAGCAATCTGGATTGTTTTACTTACATTTATAAATGCTATTGTACAATCTATTAAAGATTCTTGCTATTTGTCAATTTCGATAAGTATTACACAATTATAGTATCAAAAACTTAATATTATTTTTTCAATACTATTGAAAGTAAAATAGATTCATCTTAACATAGCATTATTTTATCGATGTCTTTGACATTATTGTAAATATACTTTTCAAAAAAGGAAATGATATTTTTTTCATTCTAAAATTTCAAAATGATATGTAACAGCTGATAGTCTGAACATATTTATTTAGGATTTTAACTTATATCCAAGACTCTTGTTATTGTCATAAAGTGATTACTAATTAAAGCAGCCATTAAATTTGCATTAGAATAATTTACCTAATTTAAATGATCTATACGACCTTTGCTTAATAGAACTTAAATAGGGGTCATTTTATCTAACTATAGCGAATCTAGATTCATTATGCTTTTAATAATATTGTATCTATTGCTGTAATGCTTATTTTGTGAATAATCGTAGTAAGTTTAAGGTAATAAATTTACTTAAAGTTAAGCATAGTACAATGTAGTGTGATTGAATTTAGTTAAATTATAATTTTTGAGTCCCAAATTTAAACACTCAACTAATTGTTAATTTGTAAATTGGTATTTAAGTATATATTCAGCTAATTTTTCATAAATTTCTAAATTAATGTTTTTCTTTTTGAGAATCTACTAGATATATTCAATCATTATCTCCTAAATCATCTTTAAAGAGAATTATTTCGGTTTTCTGAAATCAAAAATAATTTCAGTGTCCTTGGAATTCGCATTAAACAATGAAATATATTTCTCGTAACGATTCTTAACGTATTGATTCATAGTCTTAGTTCTCATAAAGAGTTGACAGAAGTACTAAACTAATTCATTCCTTAGTTTGATCTATTTTTGATAAGGCTATATAATGGAACTATATAGTTCATCATACGCTTCTAATTCTTCAGTTTTTTCTTTTGAATTAGACATCAATTATTTTAGAATCTCGAATGTCTGCAAATAGTCAATATTTTATGAATAAAAGTTAAAAGAGCATTTCTTTTCAGAAAGAGAGAATATGCAATGTTATTAATACGTCCTTTTAAATTTCCTCATAAACAATAATTGGATTTACAACTATTAATTGTTCAAATGCTCTGGAAATCTGTTAACTTCAACTCCGAATTCTTTTTCTATACACATTTTTTTTGCTAAAACATAATAGAAGTAAGACTATTAAATTTCCTTTTAAATATTTGGTTATTAAATTAAAAATTTAAGTTATTCTACATATCCAAATAAGATAAACATTTAAATATGCTCTGAAATAGTTTGACTACTCAATTATATCGTATTATAGAACAACTAATATTGTTTGATACTAAAAACCAAATAATACTTCTTGAATAAGGCAATATAGTAATTTTTGACATTATAATTCAAATATGCATAAGTATACACATATTTGGTTGTCAATCGATTTTCATAGTAATAATTAATTAGATGGTTTAATAGTTCAATGTTTTAGTTGTTTAATGCGTAATAGTAAACTTAAAGGAACTAATAGTTTTACAGTTTTAGTTTATTCAAATACTAAATGCATGTTTGATTAGAAATAAGAGACAATTTATATAACAGATTTACACTGAATATTTTTGAATATTAGAGTTCCTCCTTTGTTAAAAATCGACACAAAATTTCAGCAATGTTTTTATTTTTATTAATTGATTTTGTAAAAGTAATTGTAAATATTCCTGCTATTTTTTCAACTCCAAATTCTTTTCTTTTCAATTCTGTAATATCCTCAATTAAAATTTCCATTACTCTCTCGTCATGAATCAGATCTAAATTGACTTGAAAGCTTATTCTCTCATAAATTTAAATTCTTAAATTCTTGCCTATCATTGTTAAAGATTCATAATTAAGATAACTGATTACTTCAACAAAGAATGGAGTTACCTTTCTTTTAGATTTTGGAACAGGTTCTTTATTTGCAATTTCAAAAATGAAAAGTGGACAGATTTAATCTGAATACCTAAAATTATATTTCATAAGTTATTGGACTTGATGATTAAAATTAAATTTATTCACCTCCTATATTTCAGATGGGTTATAATCAAATATTTTAGAAGAAGAGAAATGATTTAAACTCAAAATGTAAATAATGGAATAAGCATCTAAATTAAAGTAATCTATCAAAAGTTATATGTTTTTTGTCGCCTAATTTTATATCATTTGGTGTAGTTAAATTTAAGATATTACCTCTTTTGTCTTTTGAACTTCCTAAGTTTATAGAAACTTAGATAGTTCTGCATTAAAATAATCATCAATAGCTAATGCTATAACAAAAGGTAGCCTATTAATTTATTAATAGCATATCAATTGGGATTTTATTAATAGATCATGGAATAAATATTACTTTTTGGGAAATTTCATAACCTGAAATTGAATGCCACTCATCTACCAATCAAACAATAAATTCAATTGGCTAACATTAGGTTATGTAATCCAAATTGGACTAATGCGTTGAGTGGAAATAAATTTAAGAAGTGCGGTGTTAGGAACACTATTTTGGGTTAACCACCAAATTTTAGGTATAAATAACTCAGGATTCAAAATAATAATTCGATTTATCATTGGTATTGTAATTTCTGATTTTAAAAGAGCTTATAAGAACTAAAATGTTATTTATTATTGTTCTCCACCTTGATTTTTATTATTTGATTATTAAATTACGTTTGAAATATATTTTGGCTTGAAATGTTAAATCAAAAGGTAAAATTCACCAATTTATAATTAGTTTTAGAATTTTTCTATCCCCAATTTCCAAGAATAAAGTTTGATAGTCTAATTTTCAGCCATCTTCTTAATAGTTTCATTAAATTCTATAGATCTTGGAAAGCTATCACAAAAATTTCTTAATTCAACTTCTTACTTCGTTACATTTCTTAATAACAGTTCTTAAAATACAAATTCCTTCATTACATCAATAGAAGGATTCTACAAATTATTATAAATGCAAATTTGTAAAACTTCTTTTACAAAAACGACATCAACAAGCTATTTTATTAATTAATACAATGTAGTGCTGAGCCCTTCATACTTTGTTTTGCTATTACCATAAATTTTTGCCCACAATAGCTTCGGATCTCTTTTAAACTACTCCAAAATTATTTAATTAATTTCTTTTTGAAGCTAACTTGATTGATCTTTAATGTCCTTTTTTAAATAAACTAGCTTAGCTATAAGTTATGCCTCCAAAGAATAATTTTCTGGCAATTAAATTTTGAATTTGTCTAACTCTTTTTTCTAAGCCTACAAATAATTAACAAATTTGAATGCTTTCAATTGTTATATAATAAAATCATCATTCTAATTCTATAAAATAATTTATAGGAATGAATGATGAGCTGTTCCTAGATCATGGGGAAAATGAGATGTAAAAGCAAAAAACTAATTTAAGTGAGAGAACTTAATTGAAAAATTTCGTTTTATCACTGCTTTCATTAATTGAATGTAATGTAAGTAATAAAGATCATATTACTCTTACAACTCTTAGGTTAGCTCGATATTTAATTGATTTTAAGCTTAGCAAAACGACTATTTCTTCATTCTTTTAAGTTATTTAATGGTTTTCCTTTATTTTACTTTCCTGAATTTCAATTATTCTCCTAAAATCTGTGCTAATGTATCTAGTCTAAAAAAATCAAATTCCTTTCTCAAAGGTTCACTTAAATAATCAAGGATAGCCTAATCAAATATTTTATGACTGTTTATATAAAAGACAAGAGGTATTTAATCCTAATAGGGTTATAATAGTAAATTTTTGAAATTTTTATTCTTTTTTAGCAAATTCAATATATCTTAGCTGGTTTTATCGATCTTTGTTGGCAAGTTTTTGTTTAGGAAAAAACAATGCAATAGGTTGAGTCCTTAAGGAGTAGAGTATTCAATTCCCTTATTAAGTTATTGTGGAAATTATTTAATATAATCTAGAATAATTTAAACAGGGGCTCTTTAAAAAAATATCATAAAAGGAGTCAACTTAGCATTATTTGGATTTTAAATTAGACTATTTGAATATTGAATAAAGATATCCCACTTTTTATATTAGGCCACTTAATGGAAGATGTTGAATTAGAGTTCTCGAAGAGTTGAGTGCATTTTTAATTCGTCTTGAAAATGCCCTTTTTTAATTTTTTTTGATATGATAAGATTTTTTAATTTAAATTCTGCTGATGCTTCTAAATATTCTTCATATTTTTTTTCAAATGCCTTGACTCCTTTAATTAGTTAACAGAGAATCTTGAAAAATTTCAAATGTGATTCATTTTATTAATCGATATATGAAAATATAGTTGTAAAATTTTAAATGATATCTTTTTTTCTTTGCTCTTAAGATGATATCAGAATAACTTCAATAAACTTGGTTTTTTGAGTAGCTCTCAAAAACTCCGTAGCTTTTTCGACATTAATTTGAGTGTTCAAGTATTTCAACTTGCGGAATAATGGAATGGCTATTTATTGTAAATGATCTTCCACCAAGTTGAAACCTAATAATAATTGGGTAATGATATCATAATTATCGATTTTATTTAATATTAGTTCGATTAAAGATTTGCCTTCATTATTATTAACAAATAAAATATCAAGAGGAGGCATTTTTAATTGCTCGTTTTTACTCTAAATATATATGTGTAAATTACCAATAACATTTATAAAGTGATGGTTTTCTGTTGAATATGAAGCATTATTTCGTCTAAATCCTTTTAATGCGATTACCAAAATTGATTGATTCTCAGATAATATTGTTTAAATGTTTCAATTTTCTTCTTTATTTCATTATCTTTGTTAATATTGAGTATTTAGGTTGCTTTTTTCAAATGGGATTTTTTTGACCTATTTAGAAATATGTTATTAGGATTAGCTGCCTAAAATTTTGAATGTGATTCATCAACAGCTGGAATTCTGTCTGTTGAGATTTCTTGCTAAAGGTTAATCTATTGCTTAAATAGTTTTCATACATTAGGATTCTAAATAGTAATGTAGGCAGACTGTCTGTCCAATTTTATGTTTTTATTTTTTTAGTTAATACAACCCATTTTATTTCGAATAATAATTGAAAATATTTTTAAATAAAATTAAATTAGTTTGATATCAACTATGACATATCAAAAATGAACCTTTCTGATTAAATTTTTATGATACAATTAATATTAATTTTCTGAAGAAGGGGGACCAAAACTCGGCTACATTAGTGTCCATTGCATAAGCATTACGATAGTACTAATGTGTTTTAAAAAACAAGGCCTGAAATTAAAACAAAATAATATATTTAATGTTCTTAACTATATTTGATGTAAGAACATTAAATTTTCTTCTGGAATAATTTTGAATATATAATCAATTCATGGAGGGCCATCTGAAAATACATAAGATCACGTTCTAAATCCATCGATATTGTAAATAAATACTTAGATCAATTATTAAGATTCTTGATGTTCTAAAGATGATTACCTCCATTTTGACGTCTCCAAATTTCATATGAATGAGTGTTGAGTCATAGATGAGACGTGATTCAATTTATTTGATCTATTGTATGAAGGAAGCCCTTTTTATTTTATTTTGAAATCTAAATTTTCATTCTTTAATTAATATATTATACTACGAATAATGTCGAAGAAGTCTTAAATTTTTGAATACAAGGATGACATCAATGGGAGAGTGCCAGTGATATTTCAATGGAGTTTTGACTTCAATTTCTTGGTTTGTGGAGGTGATAAATCTGTAATTTATGTGCTTGACAAGTAAATATCATAATCAAATTAGGCGAGGGAAACGTTTAAAGGATTTCCAATTGGCTACAAATAATAAATTATTGTAATTGGAATGGGATAAAGATGGTGAATATGTATGCATTGTACAGGTATGGAAGAATGAAAATTTAAAAAGGATGGTCTCAATCATGTAAATTTGTGGGCTCCCTTCACTAATAATTCCCAAGTGATTCAAGTGGAATTGGATAATCCAAAAGCAAAAGTGTCATATGCAAAGTGGTCTAAAAGTCATGGAATATTGGCAATAGGATCAGATAAGGGTGGTTTGTTGTTCTATACAAAGAAGCAGGCGAAGAAATTACCGACGATGGGAAAGCATAGCAAGAAGATCATCAGTGGGGATTGGAATAACGAGGGATATTTAAGTATGCATTCTCAAAAGTATCAATCTAGTAACGAGTGGTGAAGACAAATTCTTAACAGTTTCAAATTACAATTCAGAAACTATGTTTGAGTCTATTCCTGTGAAGGCTGAAGCCAAAAATGTAGTTTGGTCAAGATCCAAGACAGATTCAAGGGAGTAGAATTAAAGGACAGTCACAGCTATCATTCAACAAAAAACAATTATAATGTTTGAATTGGGCAAGAATCATAAGATGCCTGATGAATTAATGTTTGAAAATAAATACGGGAAAATAGTGGATTACACAATCTTCGGTGATGGATATTTGGTCATAGGATTTAGTGAAGGATACGTAGCCCATATTTCTACACATAGAAAAGAAATTAGTAACTATTATGGTTATTTCATTAGAGGATGAGGTGCAAAGTGAAAAATTGTTGAAATCAGTGGATGCTATGTGCACAAATGATAGTCTCTATAAATTGGCAGTAGCAGGTGATGGTTGTATCAAAATGGTGAATTTACAAACTTGGAAAGAAATACCAACTGAGAAAATTGAACTACCTAACGATTGTGGTCGTGTATCCAAAATGTATTAATTCTATTGTAATATTGAGGGTTTGGAGTTAAAATGGATAAATCTTGGTGGTGTCCACTGAGAAAGGTTGTTTGTTTGGATTTCAAACATCGATTCCCACATTGACTGCCACATATTCATCCATGATTGCATTGTAACAGTCCTTCACAGAAATCTCTATCTATTCGACTCAGGAGTAATCCTTGAATGAAATTTCCACCATCACCTTAGAGAATGAACCCAATTAGATTTCGATGAGTATGTAATATTTTGCAGCTGGACTCAACAACATGGTTTATTATTATAAATATTTGGAATTGAAAAACAAAAAAGCATTCAAACCCGCTATCCAAGCTATCAAGATGGATTATTTAGGATATGTGAATCAGATCATTTTGAATGATGAATCTGCTGCCGTCCTGAGTAATAATGTTTGCACTTTTCATAAAATCGAGTAGACAGGCGAATATGTTAAATAGTAATCTATTAACATCTAAATAGATAATTCCCTGATAATGATTAAGAAAAACCGATTTTGCACATTGGATTAACCAAAAATTTCCTATTCTTGTTAGATTCCCAATCTAAAATCAGAGTCTACAACGTGTTTGAAAAACAATTCATCATTGAATTCAAAAATGATTACAGTTTGACCAAAATCTTCCCCAACATTAGTGGGACAAGATCCATTTGTATCAACAACAAAGGTTAGGGCTTTTTATTTGAGGCATCTCTTGAACTATTGACCAAGATATCTGCATTTCCAGAAAAAACAGAAAGAATTATCTGGGATTAGAAGGATCCCAATTTGTTTGTGACTTAAGTGGCCTGTGAACTTACAACTTACATAGTTAATAAAAATAACCTATAATAAGAAATGGTGCATCCAGTATTGGAATATTTGTCAATGGAAGATTTGCAAAAGTCTTCCCCTCCAAAACCTTCAGTTACTGAAATAGAAAAAGGAGTTTAAGCCTTAAGCTTAACAAATGGAACTTTAAAATGTTTCACCATGTCAAGGAATGTCATGGGTCAACCATTAATTAGTCATTCTTACTTGAAGTCATACAAGGGTGCTGATGACAACAGTGAAGGTCATTTTAGATACTTCTTATAAAATCTAGCCTTGTTTAAATTTGCAAATGCACATAAGGCTGCTTTGAATTTAAAGAACCTAAAATTATTTGATACTTTTGGCAGAAAGTGTTTGGAGAATCTGGAATTCGATGTTGCCTAGAAAGCATTCCAAGCTGCCAACAATATATCGATGGTCATGATGATATAAAGTTTCAAAAACGAGACCGAAAAGAATTTGTTGTTTGCATATGTGGCAATGATTCTAGGACAACATGATTTGGCTCAAGATCTGTTCTTAAAATCGTCTTATAGACTAGGAGCCCTAGAATTGAGAAGCGACATCCAAGATTACGTGAATGCCTTGTCATTGGCCAAGAAGATTGCCCCTGAATAAGAACCATTTATTTGCAAAAGACTTGCTATCTAAATAGAAACCTAGGGGAATAATCCAGAAGCAGTCAAGATGTATGAGATGGCTATGTTGAATGAAAAATTACATGACTCAAAAACAGTTGAAACCCATAATCAATAATGTGTGGCTGGTATTGCTCGTTGTTCAATCAAGATGGGTGATATTTTGAGAGGGTCTAGTCTATCAAGATAAATTTCAGATCCTTTGATTTTATAGGAAATCGCTTTGGTGTGTGAGAATATGAAGTTTTAAGTTGAAGCTGCTGAACTTTATGAATAAGCAGGTTGTATAGAGAAGGCAGCCACTATATACATCACTCAAAAGATGTTCAAGCAAGCTGCACCCTTGATGAATAAAGTGAAATCCCCGAAACTGTTGATATTGTATGCGAAGGCAAAGGAGAGTGAAGGAGCTTTCCAAGAGGCAGAAAATGTGTATGAAAAGGCTGAGGATTGGGAAAATGTAGTACGCTTAAACTTAAATTAATTAAACAACATTGAAAGGGCAAAGTTCATATTGCGAAATAAGTGCAAGACTGTGACTCTGGCTTCGATGGTGGCTTAATATTGTGAAAGGAGAGGGTCTAAAGCAGAAGCTGTTGAATTCTTGATATTGGCTGAGAAGAAAGAGTAGGCATTTGCTTTGGCTCAAAATTACAATGAAATGGACTCGTATGTTGAGCACATGAAGGCATTCTCACTTGAAGAACGCTTGCAGGTAGCCTAATATTTTGAGGGCAAAAACCAATTAGACAAGGCTGCATTTCATTTTGAGAAGGCATAGGATCCCATGAAGGCCTTGAGATTGTACTAGAAAGCAGGAGAGGAGTTCATTAATGATATGATAGATTTGGTGGCACGTAACAAATAGGATAGTCTGATCCAGCATTTATCTGATTATATCAATGGAGATACTGATGATATTCCCAAGGACCCCATTTTTTCATTGAAACTGTAGAAAGCCATAGGAAATCTATAGGCAGTGGGAAGGATTGCTATAACTATTGCAGCATCAGAACAAGAATGTGGTAAGTATAAGGAGGCTCATCAATTTCTATATGAAACTTGTGATGATTTGAAATCAAGTGGGAATTAGATACCATTTGATTTATATCAAAAATTGATGACTTTGCATTCGTACACATTAGTTAAAAAGATTACGAAATTAGAAGAACATGAAGATTTGGCAAAACTGTTGGATAGAGTATGCAAAAGTATTAGTTAATTCCCGAATGGGGCAACCAATATCCTAACTATGGCTGTAATTGAGGCCACAAAAGCTAATTTCAAGTATGCACTAATATGATATACTTTTAGATCAATGGCATATCAATGGGCTATTACATTGATGAAACAAGAGTATAGATCACAAATAAATGAAAAATTTAAAACCAGAATTGAAAACATTGCAAGAAAACCAGTAAAGGAGGAAGTCCCAGACAAGAAAACACCATGTCCATTTTGTGGAGTAAAAATATGAATTTGATAATTAGGAATTCGTTTCAGAATTTACCCTTGATTGTCCTAAATGCTCAAACAATATTCCATTTTGTATTGCATCTGCAAAGTAATTTAGAACATCATAACCTTTAGACATATCGTAGCAGAGCAATGTTGTTTCTGTCCAGAGTGTAAATTTCCTGCAAACATTCAATATTTCAAAAGAATCCTAGAGATTGAGCCAATTTGTCCACTCTGTCAAAAGTAAATACGTCCATAAGATCTTAAGGAAGTATGCATTATGGTTCTACCTTAATTTTAGGTTTCAAAAGAGGAAGTACTCAAGTTAAAGAGGAAGGCTGCAGTCGAAGAAAAAAAATAATGAAGATTATTATTATAAAGTTATTGAATTAATGTCTGATAGTAAACCTTCTCCTCGAAATCATGGTAGATAGAAGACAAAGACAAGTATGACAATCTTTTCAAGAAATAGGCGAAAATTTATAAATACTGTTCAAGAAGCCATCAGTTGCAAATGAAAGATTAGTCGTTAATAAATTAGGCATGAAATTTGATCCTGTTTGTTGGAAGAAGAACCATGAAAAAGGTAAAATCCAATTTGTTTGCATTGTAAATCTCAGGCATTATTGAAATAGGAATCGAATTGCAATGCCGATAGAAGGTTAGCTTGTGCACATTGCATCATCGAAGAACACCAGGAACATATCTCAAATAAGATAACAGTTGAGCAATATTGTGATGCTTTTGAGAGCAATTTTAAGAGCTATCTCCTTTAAGTAACCTAAATAATTTAAATAGATAGCAAAATTAGAGGAATATTACAAAAAATGTAAAATGCTGGATTTAATCAATTAAATAGATAAAGATCTCAGTATCGTTCTCGAAATTGTTAAACAATAACTAAAAGTCTTAAGGGATTTCTACGTTTAAGAAATCCAAATTCATGCTGAATAAAACAATTCAGCTCTGATCTCATTTTATAATACAGAAAAATAGACCTTGTCTAAAATAAAAGACTACGCGCAAAAGAATCTATTTGAGATGACTCCAGCTGAAATGGATCATAGTATGTTATTGTTAGGTCCAAATCATTTGGAAAACATAACAGTTAAATTATAGTAATTCGGTGATCAAAATTCTATTGTCTAAAGCACTTTGAAATCATAATGGAAACTCATTTATGAATAATTAGAAGAATCATTAATTGATGCTATAGCTTAAATTAGCTAGAATAACTTGGATTTTAATTAGCCAACAATTAAAGAAACCTAATAAGAAAACGTTAAACCTAATAACTAATAATAATAAGATTTCTAGAAACTGAATATATAAGATATCAAGATTTAAAATAAATAGATAAATTAATAATACACATAAAACTATTAATAAATACCTCCTTAACAATCCCAAGACTCCTAATAGATTAAAAAAGAAGTCAGCAAACATAGTGGTAATAATGTACAATAATAATCAAACCCTTCAATTAATTTAACTAATAATCAATTATAATCGAATAGTCCTAAAGCTTCCAATGAAGAGTAGAGTTATAAATAGAATTTTAGTATTAGTCATCATTAAGTGACTTCGCCTTTGAAAAGTGGAGTAAATATAGCGACTTTTGGCAATTTAGGTAATGCCAATTAGAAATCCTTGAAAAAACACATGTCTCAACCTAAAACTAATGAAATTTCTGCTCAATCAAATGCTAAATCCAGTTCTCTTGTTCGATAAACTAGTGGCAATGGAGTGAATTACTATTACTAAAGTGATAGCAAACACCTAGTAGGCAGAAAGAATGGCTATCATATGTAAACTCTTACTTCCTCATCATAATAAAAATAATAATAATAGTTTGAAAGAAGACTATCAGCTCCGAAGATATAAAATACTCATTTTAATTGCAATTACAACAATATGAAATGTGTTCATAATGATATTGTTAAAACAAGCCCTGTTTTCAGTTGCTGTAATTGGGTATTTATACTTATGTATTAATATCTAGGCATTTCCATGTTACGAATGCCATGACATGATTTCAACACATAAAGCACACATAACAGTTCCTTCATAAAGATTCTGCTTGAATTGCTATGAAATATTCTCTGTAAATTTATTGTCTACAGTAGATGTCAAATGTTATAAATGCTAATGATCTAATTTATTAATAATTATGTAAACATACTTAAGATTTTTTCGATTTGCAACTCATCAATCTGATCCTTATGTAGTGTTGGGATTAAACAAAAACGCCTCGATGAATTAGATTAAGGATGCTTATATTGGTTTATGTAAAAAATGTAATTGGTTGACAATACAAGGTAGATCATCCTGACTTAAACAATCAAGAGGATGCCAGAGAAAAGTTCGCTCAGATTCACGAGGCTTATAAGATTCTGAAACAAAAGAAATTCTATGAACAGATTGACGAAGAGTTTCAGAAGAATTATTAGTAAGAATTCAGATTTACAATTAATATAGTTAGGGCTAATCAGAGGAGGAGTGCTTTAAGAGGGTCTTCGGATTTTACTTCTATGAAAAACCTTAGGAATATTATAAACCTGAAAATGCTCAAAAAAGAGCAGATTATTAGGAATTATTGCGAAAATTCAAAAACCAATAATAAAACACTTAAGAAATGAAGAACAGTGGCTTTCATGATGTTAAAATTAATAGAACTTTCAATTCAGATTCTATCTACAGTACTTGATAAGATGAGTTATATAGGATTCAGTGATCACACTCTATTGAAAGTCTTATTAATGTTTACTTTGGTTGTTTCAATAACTAGTGCTTATGTCTTCTTCTATAAACGATAAACTACTTACGCCAAGAACACTATAACGGACTCGTAAATTTTGAGAATGCGAACTTTGGCTTAACTAAGAGAACAAAGGCAGGCAAAGGAGAGATCAGAATGAAGTTATAAAATTCGATAAAGGGAATTGTATAAATCAATCTCTTGTAAAGTTATGAATCAAATTGTCAATCTTTCTCCACATGTCGTTCAAACTAGTAGTAATTTCCTTCCTGAACAATTCAGTAGCCTGTTGTTCACCAATGTCCAATTGCAATTTCTCCCTTAAGTATTCGATATCTGCGATCTCTTGCAACTCAGGCATACCTGCTGACAAATTCATAAGGAAGATATTGATTAGCAAATGCCCATGCTATCGAATTTGATTATAGGCTTTGGTGCAGAAATCCTCAAACCTTTGGAAATTGTGTCCTTACACTCCCCCCATTACATACGCCATCTCTTGGGTGAAGACAAAAGGAGTTCGTTCTCGATTGATCCCATATTTGGTTTTGAAATTACCTAACATAATGTGAAGTCGATTACCCAAAAAATGACCAAAATCGATATGAAATAGATGCCCACTTTCAGTTAACATGATGTTCCCACTGTGTCTATCTCCAATTCCCAGAAGATACGTGGCAACACAGTAGCCAGCACAAGATCTTAAGAAATTCTCAACTGCGTTTTCCATGCTGTGTTTGTTATGTTTTTTCAGATATTCCATGATGGAACTTTTGTTCAAAGCTCCAAATTTACCGGCATTCTCATGGATACTTGAAGTAGTGTCTGAATTGAGGACTACTTCAATCATTCCTACTTAATCCAATGTGGAGATGACTTTGTATGGCTTCATACGATAATCAAGACCAAAGTCCAACCATATTTTATCCATGATTTTTATTAATTGTAAGGTCAGCAAATCTTGTCTGATGTCATCTCCACATTTAAAAATAATAAGGAACTTGTCATTGATTGTGATTTTCCTTAATTCCTTCTCTCTTCTCAGGTTCTCAAGGCAATCGGTATCCTTCAAATTCTTAGAAGATAACATGATGATTTACTTTGGAATTTAAGTCACATCCCTAGTTTCAGCAGATTTCATAACTAACCATAAAGGTAGCTATAGACATATATATAAACTCGATTACTTTTTTGCTATCTAATATTTTACATTTTTCGTAGATCAATTCTGAAGCACTCATTCTGGGGTCAATTGCAAATTGAAAGGTTTTGGAGAATTTCTGTCTGGCATCCTACAGTTTATTTTTCATTTCTTTTAATCTTTTGCCTGAATCCTTCTCTGTCTTGATGAAATCAGCAATCTGCATGATCTCGTCATTGACTTAGACCTCCCCAAACAACTCATATCTATAATTTCCAAAAAGCATCATAAGCTATTCCAAAATTAAACTATATCTCTCATAAGTAGGTTGAATGTGCAATTAAGATCTCAATTGCCAAAACAATTCATGTCCCACAACCCAAGGATTCATAATGGATCTTTCAATAAGCATTTCTCCCAGGGGTGAAAAATGGCATTATTCAAAAATGAGAGCTTGAGTCAATTCCAACATAAACAGCACCAACTCATCGTCCTTATATAGACCTACTCTCTTTGTAGCATAATACCTGACTAGCTCATCTGAAATGTTTGCATCCAAAAGAGGCAAGGCATCATCAGAAGGTAGACTCGTCCAAACTTTCATCATCTGGTAGACTTCTCTTATCTCTTCGGGATCACTCCAATTGATTGCACACAGAAAGATTGGAAATGCAGATGGCTAATTCTTGTAGTGATTTCTACATTTTAGCAGTATGAACTTGTCTTCATCTGTGTAAAGATGACGCTAAAGAGGATCAAACTTTAACAATCGATCCAATTTAGCCAATTCATTAGTATTAGGAGTGGCCTTCCAATCTCTTTAAGGTCGCACTGTGACACTGGAATTCAAAGTTCCTCTCCTTTCTAAAATTCCATTCATATATTATAGAGAAATCTGTTAGATATTCAATGGCGTGGAGGGAAACCCAACTTATTTCATATATTTCTCATCTCTCAAACTCCAATAAACATCTTCAATGAATGTTGGCATCCCAATTACCAATTAAGTGTAATAAGGGGTTCGCTCTTGATTTGGCAAGGCTGCTCCATAATATTCATTCATGCATGCTATCCTAGTGTCACATTTATAGAATGGCCACACATTTAGATGCAGTCTTCCCTACTTTAGTTTTCCATTTTCATCAAATAATTCTGTGATTGTACTTCCAATTATTTGTTCCTCTCCATTTGAAGAATGCAAAACTATGTTGAAACACAATCTCAATTCCATTGGTAATTAAGAGATTTTCAATCCTTAAAACGAAATGTCTTGATAAAACCAGGTGTTTTGTCTGAATGGCACTTTTTGACTGTTCACTATACTGAATTTGGTCAAAGGAGTTTGGCCATACATCAATAGCACTTAAACAGATATCAAATATGGTTGTATATCGAGTTCATACTTCTACATTAAACATTCCATATTGGCTGTCCCTTGTGGCCCATGATTAAAAAAATGAGGATTAAAAATCCCTTTAGAAAGTTATTTAATTTATGCAGCATCTTATTCCTTAGTCTTGCACAGCTTCAAAAAACTAATCTTCTTTTGCAGTTTCTCTTCATCTTCCACCTTCACTTTTTTCTTAGAGGTATTATGCTATTCCTCTTGCTTTGCTGATGCTTTAGTAATAAATCTGGGCGGACATTGACCATTATAAGTTGCTCTTCTTTTGTGGCCATTCTATTTTTTGAACTCGTCAAGATCTTTATCATCCAAAATGAAGAGTCTATGCACATTGGAGAGACACAGAATCTGAATTTTGAATCTGTAATCACATTCTCCAGAGTATATGATGCTCTTTTTCAAAGGAAAGTAGCGTTCTTATAGCATCTAGTATCTCATCTCAACGAATTCCAAACATCTCTCCTTCAGAAATAAACGAGGTCGCAAGGGTGAGAAGTTCGAGTCCTGTCGACTTATCTTTTTTCTTTTCTTCCCCTCCTCATTCTGAATATCTCGCAAGGGAAATGGAGCATAAAACAGAAAGCAGGGGATATCCATAAATTACTCCCAAGGTACACTTTCATCCGCATTTCTTTCAAAAATGGGAGGAAAATTATCATACATCCTCCGAACCTTAGAAACTTCAGTTAGATTAACTTGCAAATATTATATACCTCTTAAATTCATTCTGACTCTATCGTAACTCAATATTGAGTAGTTTCCTGCTAAGTATTCTCTAAAACCAGAAATCTATAGAACAAACTGATTCTCAGGGGATTTGGTCTTCAGTCTTACTTAAAAGTTGTTGTAAACCACTCTCAGGATCTTCTTAATTACCTCGTCTGAACAAGTGACTAGATCCACATGCAATTCGATTGTTATAGGATTTATATCCTAATATGCTTAGTCTTCCAATCTGATGTAATCGCTTAGATCAACGATCAATTTGAGGGAAGTGACTTTGGAGAATGCATCAGACATCGATGATTCAGCCAAATAGGTTGGCTCCTAGTTCACGATCTTATGCAATAAATATTCTGAGATTTCTCTCCTTCGATACCTTTGGTTTCTCAAAGTGTCCATGTTCCATGAGGAATCAGGCAATTAAACCAATTTCTAAATATCCATAATGTCCTTCTTCGCCTTGACTCTGTAAACTTAAGGAACCTCGTATTCAATGCAGATTTCATGATTCTTAAGATTGATAGTGAAGATTTAATGAGAATCCATATCAACACAAAGTAAATATTTCACCTTCTCATCCACCTAAGCTTTTGTAAAGATTCTTTGGCTAGTTTACAATTATCTATCCATTTTTAATAAATTTAAATATCATTGTGAAAGTGCTCTTTTTTTGTAAGAAATCAACAATTAGACTCATTGCGAATATTAATGACTATAAGAACTTTATTGCTAAAGAAAATGATGTATTATATTATGAGTAGCTATGAATTAGAGTATGTTATTGATTTAAGATTTGAGTGTATAGGTTTGAGAATTATGAAGCAATTACTTGAAAAAGAATCATAATAATAAAAGGATAATATCATTCGAAAGACCAAAGAAGAACAAGAGTCATAAAGAAAAGAGAGAAGATATAAAATACTTAATTAATTTGAATTAACAGCTCTGAAGACATCGAATAATATTTTAGATATCATAAGTTAATTTAAAAACATACTAATTGTATTTAATATTATATAATAATGAGTAGAACTAATACTTACAATCCAAAGATTTAAAATATATAAATTAATTTAATATTATAATTTTGTTAATGTATAACTCAATTTACATGCATTAAACCAGATTCCTGATCGTCTGAATCATCATCTTGATCCTTCTTCTTTTTACAGAAAAGGAATCCTACTAAACCTATGATAACCAACGACCCAACTATAATGAGTATGATCCACCAAGCTTTGGAACTTGAGCCGTTATCATCATCACCTCCATTATCTGGTTTGACATTTATTTTAATTTATTTAGAGACTGATCTGTAATCATTCGAAAATGTTATTGTTAAGGTTTAATTTCCAAGTTTGGCACTTTCTCCGAAGTTCAAACTGATATCCTGTTTAATCTCATATTGATTTAATCCCTTACTGATTTTACTTGATATCAAAGTTGAACCCTAAAGTATAAATTAAAATAATTACTTGTAAATGAAGTGGGAAATCACGAGGTTCCAATTTCTATGTTCCAGTGGTAAATGTAAAGGAACCCTTTATCACAGAAACAGCATTATCTGCAATGTGATAGACACCAACCACAACCTTTGACTTGCTCACAAATGCCAAAACAACTGATTCCTTATTAGCAGCCACAGTATTTAAAGCCTTCCATGTTCCATACCTATTAAGAGCCACTTTGACTTTAGTATCGGTTAATTTATTTGAATGGTTGTCAGAAATAGCAAATTGTAGAGTGAAAACATAAGTTGAAGCATTATCAGTAACAACCACTAAGGTGGTAGTCTTAGTTTTATCCTTGGTTGATTCTTCTATAATCTTATTAGAATAATAATGGGTATAATCGTTTGCATACTACTTATTCTCATTTAACCACTTATTAAGTAACAATTACTCAATATATATAAATTTGGTTTCAGATGTTGTCTTTGCAATGCTGACATCAACAAATAACAATCCATTTATGCTATCAGAAATAATGAATTAAATTGCAAATGAGTTTTCATCAGAATAAGTCTATGAATGAACAAATGAGGATGGTCTAAATTACTTAGGTGTTTATGGTCCTAATTTAGATTAAATGAATTGGTAATCAATTGTAAATAACAAAGTAGCTGACCATATTCCATCAATCTATTATAATTTATGAATTGTAATGTATCCATCATAGTTTTCAGGATTCAATGAATCAGTATGAAGTACTGCAACAACATCTTAAGCCAAAGCTACAATTTAAGTTGCAGATGGTGCTGAAATGTAAGCATTTTCTCTCTTGCATTCTTATTTATCATTACAACTAGCAACCAATATTTGATCTTCAACTCCGTTATTACAAAGTGAATAGAGGGACTTTTCATAAGTTGTGATTCTGAAACAATCGTATGCGTCGCCTAAAACTTCAAGAATTGGTTTGCTTTCTTCCAATTTATTGTCTTTCATTAAAAGAACTGTTTTTGTTGCCTAAAGAACTACGCTGTTTTAGAAAACTGAAGTGTCTTTGAAATAGTAATTCTAAAGAACATAATTTTTTGTTTAATGTAGATATGATTATAGGAGGATGCTATCGGTTCTTTCTTATTGTAATGCAAAATATGCTTATTATCCACTAATCCATTCATTTTTCAATATAATAGAGGATGAATTTTATTTAGGTTCAATGTCAATTGATTAAGTGGATTTTGTGTCATCAACTATTAAGTTTGTGAATGTATTGATCACTTTAACCTTTTATGTGAATGGAAGTAAATTGTTTAAGGAATCTGCATTCTTGACGTTAATTGAAATTTCATAGTCAGTTAGATATTTTTACTTCTATTTGTTGGGAATGAGAATCAATTGTGGATCAAGTACAATAAAATCTAATTACTAAACTGCTTCGCCGTTGGCTAATGTAAGGATATAGGCTGATCCAATTGGGTCTGATCCACTTGCAGATACTGCAAAGGTATCATCAACTTTAGCATTGATCTTAACAGCTAAATAAAAAGTGTCATGTTGCAATTATCCTGGTTTGTAAATGTTCAAATATACATTATCATTTTTGGTGGTTCTTATTATTAAAATACCAGTTTATAAGTGTGATGAGACACCTAAAGGATTGACAATTTAGTATCCGAACAATTCTACGGTCTTTTACTTGAAAACATTGTTAACTTTTTCGTAATTGTACTCACTCAATTCTTTGTTATTCACAAAGAAGAAGGAATTAGTTGATGAAGTTATGTATATTTAATTGCCCTTAGTATAGTCCATCTTCGATCCATAAATGAATTCTTGGTTGCTGTAATTGATAATAACAACATTGTTCTCATTTTGAACAAAGATCACATTTTATCTTAGGACTCTATTGCCATACAACTTTATAGGTTTCCAATCTCCTTAAAATCCAATCAAAGTTGCTCCTGTTACTTTATTGATCAAAGTAAACTTCTCTGTGGAATAAGAGGACAAATCCCCATTTTATTAAATCACGAACAAAAAGCTTCCTTGATTCTAGAATGCCACTGCTTTGAGTTCATCTTTTTCTTCATTTTCATTTAATTTAATTGTTCCATACAAAACAGTAGCACTATTTTTGATTTTGAAGAATTTAATTATAAATGGTGTTTCTAATATGATGAAATGAACTGTTTTCTCACTATCCTACCAAATACTGAAGAGCTAATCTGATAACTGTTCTTTCACTTACACATTTCCGTAGTCTTTACATTCATATCTTACATGATCAGTTAACTCACAATTTTGAATAATAACTTTCTTATCTTCTTGTTAGAATACTTAGTATAGAGTTTCTTAATTATTATCAACTAAGGATGTCTAATACAAAGATTTCTTTGGCCAGTTGGTTACTTTTATTGTTCTTTAATGGGCAATCTGGGCAAAGACATCCAAGTCTGGTTCTGCAGATAAGTTCAAGAAATTATTGGAATGCTGTGGTGATTTAGGCTGAACTATCTCATAAATCAAATTAGGACCTGACACCAAACTTCCTAATGTTATTTGTTCGTCATTTTCATCTAAAACCTTTGGGAAAGGAGTTTCAGTATCAACCTTTTTGTAGATTGTCTCACTATTGCTAGCCAATACTTAATAGTATATTCTTGAATAACAGAGTTAGTTGTGTTGAGATTTGGCTTGAATTGTGAGCGACTTGAAATTAGCACTTGCTTGGGCATTTCCATTAAATCTCAATAATCCCAAACTGTAGGTCCAAGCTGAAGAAGATGTGAGAGAAACTGTAACAATATCTTGACTGTTTGGATTTACGATTCCAGCCCCATTTGATACATTGACAACGTCTATTAAACTGCTGTTCTCTTCATCAGAATGATAAATGTATAGACTTCCTTGATTATGCAAAAACACATATTTCTGACTTAACTTGATATACTATGGATATGTCAAGCTAGCAAATGGCAGATCCTAAACCTTTTGAACCTTGCCTTCATAATTTATCAATCCATAGTAATTATAACCCTTTATTACAAACATTTCCTCGCCGCTGCTAAACACAGTTCTATCAAAGGCAAAACTTTGACCAAAATTAAATCCAATCAACCTAGAAAACTTCCAATCAGTATCGAAAAAGACAACAAAGATGCCCAATTTAGCATCTAATAAGTAAATTTACCCATTCAATCCAATTTAGAAATCAACAATATTCAATTAATTTATCTATTTACCAGAAATATTAGATAATTTGGTTTTATCTAAAGTTGTTTTACTAACTAAACCATCATTTGTAAGTTAGAATAATTCAACAAATGAATTATTGGCCAATTATCCTTCTGTATCTATTGACAAAGAAACTCTGATAACATAATGATCTTCCTTCAACTTGTATGTACCCAAAACTCTGTTCAAAGAATTATTGTCAACTGCAACAGTTTAGGTTTCTTCAGTTCCTTTAATTAACAATAAGTATTTATTATTTTGGATTTGACAGTCAACAACAATAGTGGTAGTTGATAATTAAACAAAATCTAAGCAATTAAGGTTGGCATCTGTCTTCTTAATATTAATAATTTGATTGAATGATGGAGCCTTATTTATAGATGCACTAAGATTAAATACAATATATTACGTATCTGTATAAAAAATGGAATATTTGGAACCATCTTTATTCAAAAATCCAAATTAATTAGACCATGCTCTATTCTATGTGACTAAAGCTTTTGCTGATACTATCTAAGTTGCACCTAATTAATTATAAATTATATTATATACTCTATTTATGATTTATTGATTCTCCAATTTATTATATTGCTTAAACTACTGAAAAGTCAGTTGTGTCTACACTGTATTTTAGAGAAACACCATCAAATAGGTTTTAAGTTAATGACCATTACAGAACTTCTCCTTATGAAGGATATATTTTTAGATCTGTAACCTTAGTTCTACATTCGTCTTTATCCACAGGGACTATTGATAAATTGATTGTTCTGACAACTCTTCTAAAATCGTTCTAAAATGTTAAACTTAGTTTTTGAGTATGTAATTTTTTTGGATCTCCAAATTTCAATATTTATTGATATCTAACTTAATTTGAATAGACTCCAAGTGTAGAAGTACTTGTTAAAAATAATTCATCTGAGGAATAAATTAAGAAATCTTGAGGTGTGATTAATTTTTTGAAAGTTGCAAATGTATGAGAACCTTATATAGTTTATACGAATCCATTTTCTTAATCAGTTGGAATCTTGTAAACTCCAATGACAACCTCTAAATTATTGACATAGGGAATTGCAATTGAGGATGAAGATGCTGATACATAGTTCAAAGTCTTGAAATTACCATATCTATTTAAAGTAAAAACAGTTCTAATTTAACTCAATTTATTGGAAACATTAGCTTATATCGCAAATGTTAATTCAAATATATATGATGATGAAATATCTGTTACAAGAACTAACTTTACAGTTTTTTTAACTGGATAATCAATTACTTAAGTAATTATTTAAGCTTAATAGTAATGTGTGGCATCACTTGCATATGAATCAAT
>CAJJDP010000124.1:323945-362028 GCA_905182995.1 Paramecium octaurelia
ATCTTAAGTTGTTGGACTAACTCCATTGAATTTTAATGATCCCAAGCTAATATCCCATCTAGCTGATGCTTTGAGAGAAATAGTAACAATTTCTTGAATGAAGGGATTTACAATTGAAGCAGCATTTGTTAAATCAATTATATCAATTAAACCACTATTGTTATCATCAGAATGATAAACAAATAAGGAAGGTGAATTCTTAACAAATATGTAGTTAGAGCTTGCTTTAATGGATTAAGGATAGGTTATGGAATTGAATTATAAATCTTAAACCTTTTAAGTTTATCCATTAGAATCAATTATTACATAATAATTATATCCTTAAACAACAAAAGCTTCTTTTTAGTTTTTAAGTAAAGTTCTATCGAATGCAAAGGCTTAACCAAAATTAAATGTTATCCACTTTTAGAATTTCCATTCTGTATCAAAGCTGACCACTATGATACCCAATTTAGCATCTAATAAATAGAAGTATCCATTCAATCCAATTTAGAAATCAACAATATTCAATTAATTTATCTATTTACCAGAAATATTAGACAATATGCTTTTATCAAGTGTTTACTTAGCTTATAGTTGACCATTCGAATATTAGAATAGTTCAATAAATGAATCATTAGCTAATGAACCATCATTTGTAATTGATAAAGTTACTCTGAAAACAAATTAGTTAGTTTTAATCTGATAAGTACCTAATACTCTTTATAATTAAGAATTTGTAATTATTGCTGTTTAAGTTTCATCAGTTCCTTTAATCAGTAATAAGAATTTATTATTTTAGATTTAACAATCAACAACAAAGGTGTTAGTTGATAATTAAACAAAATCTAAGCAATTAAGATTGGCATCTGTCTTCTTTACATTAATAATTTGATTGAATGATGGAGCCTTATTTATAATTGCACTAATATTAAATACAATATATTACGTATCTGTATAAAAAATGGAATATTTAGAACCATCTTTATTCAAAAATCCAAATTGATTAGACCATGCTCTATACTATGTGACTAATGCTTTGGCTGATACTATCTAAGTTGCACCTAATTAATTATAAATTAAATTATATACTCTATTTATGATTTATTGATTCTCCAATTTATTATGTTACTTAAACTATTGAAAAATCATTTAAGCCATTTTAATTGTATTTCAAGGCAACACCTTCGAAGATATTTTATGATAGATTCCATATTAATTGTTCACCAGTTGATGGGTAAATTTAGAGATTAGTGATCTTGGCGGTACATTCATTGGTATCGACATCATGAACAATTAACTTAAATTTTAATTTATCCTCAGAAAAGTTGTTTTTACCAATAAGTGTGATTTCTTAGCTTTTGAGTGCTTTATCTAGGTTCTTCACTAATAGATATACTGATCGACTGATTTTATAGCTTTAAAGTGGACCTGAAAATTAGGATACATAAAGTATTAAATCCTTTTCATCGAAAAACACAGCTAAATTCAATGGACTGATCCATGAAGATTATTGATAGAATACTCTATAGGTGCCAAAACTAATGGTAGGAACTATTTCAGAAGCTTAATTAACAGTAACGATATTTATGTCATAGACAACAACAGTAATTTCATTTTCTTTTCTATAAGGAATAGCTAATTATAAATTGTTGTTATGGATGGCTAGTTTGTTCATTGGGACCCAATCTCCATATCTTACAATGACAGCAGACAAGGATTTGGCCGTAAGAAGTGTATTTTAATCGGGTTGACCAGTAAATTCTAATTTGAAACCATATTATGAAGCATCTGTAGTCAATATAATGAGGTAAGCTTTCATTTAATTTGAACTCCATTCAAAAGTGGGTTTCCAAATGAATTGGAATGATAAGAATTTAGTAGTAGGAAGGGTGTATTGGCCAGCTTGCTTATTTAATTAATCATGAAGATTAAGTGTTTCAACTGACAGGAATACATAATCAAGTAGACCTGAAAATGAGAAATCTAAAAATACAAATCCACTCTCTGAATCACTGATAAACAATTTATAAGAGTACTTATTTTCTTTTTAGTATATTTATCTGACGACTGAAAAATCAGTTGGTCTGAAATCTTTTAAATGTGTTGTTAATTTTGAGTTAAGATAGTTTAAATCAATGACTTCGATGATTTCCAATCTCCATTTTTATACTCCCATAACTATTTTATAGAGGACTATCTTTCCATCCTAATAAAGTTCTGGGTTGCTTGTATCTGTATGCAAAACAACTAACAATTGATTGGAAATGACTTGAATTTTTGAAGCTGTTCCAAGCTTGAATTTCTCTCCCAATGGAGAACAACCTGTGATAGAAAAGCAACCAGTAGCGTATATTGTGAATTCATTTCCATCATGACACAAGGAGTAGATAATCATTTTATCTTCAGAAACAGCAGCTTAATAGCATTAATATTGTTTATTGGGTAAATCGAAATCATAGACTGCTGCTAAAATGTTGTCAGGGTTTACGAATATCAATCCTGTTGTAGCTTACAGGATATTGTAGTTTTCATTATATTGAACGCGATCTCTAATTTCATATCCATTGAAGATTTTGCTGTCGAGTTGAGACAGAGGATTCTACAGTTGAAGATGGGTATTACATTAATCACAATCAATTTCAAAGTTTCCAATCTACCCAGAATACCATTTTTGACCTAAATCAAAGGTTTTAGTCTCCTCAGTTGAGTAGATCTAAGCACCTGTTTTTGAAAGAGGGAATTCATTTTGGTTTAATTTAATTTTGGTCAATGAAGAAATAGTTGTAACCTATTGATTGATTTCGACTGTATTAAATTTCTCTGGTTTATCTTAAAAGTTATAGTTTCTGATCTAAAAGTTTAATGAATATGTTTCTTAATAATTCTCTTATTGAATTATGGAATTAGTAATAATTGTTGCTTAATCATAAACTGCAAAGAGAGATTATTCTCCTTCAACATTTAAGTATAAATAGGTTTAGTTAATTCCATTGGCTGCAATTAAGATTTGTTTTGAATCAGGAATAAGAGTAGTAGCAATATCCCAAGCTTGGACTAAGGCCTCATGTTGAGGAGCATTAGGCTTAAATACTAAGACAAAGGATTTGCTGCAATAGAGGCAAACACCTCTGATAAACAAATGGCCTGTTTCTTCACTAAAGTCAACATTTAAAGGAGCAGAAATATCATACCAATACAAGTACAATTACTTTTACAAATAGACATTATTGATATCTGCAAAGTTATATTCATAGATTTAGGCATCTTTGGCAGTGTCAGCCGATTTACCTTGGACGATGAAGAATGTTTCTTTTCCTATAGCAATTGAATAATCTAAATTAGGAGTAATTTGTATGGTTTTTATGAAGTAAAAATAGCCAAAATCTGTGTCTAGGATCAAAATATGATTTTTGTGTTGAATAAAGAGTATATTTGGATGTAACTTTTTGTTAGTGAACAGTGCTTTTGGTTCCCAATCTTCATTGTAGCCATATTAGGTGAATGAATTTTTGTTTAATGTGGAGAGTGCTTAAAGCTCGGGTCTGTAAATCAAGAATGTGTGGATGTCATTATTAGCTGTATGGACTAAAAGGTATTCTCCAGAATTCAAGATATTTTAAATCTTATTTGCGGTGACTGTAGAATCTAATTGTATTGTTTTTACTGGAGTAACCACGCCATCATGTATTGATCTAATTACAACATTGTATTGTGCATCAACGTACATGAAATATAATACTCCATGTTTAGCCCAAATTGAAAAGTTTTGTTTGCTTACTTTAGTTGTAATTCCCAAATCAGCAACATAGACTTCACATGTTGTGGCATCAACATAAATGGAATTATGATGGCAACTTAAGATTTAAACTTTCAAATTTTAAGTTTACAAAGCTTAATAGAAGACTGTGTCATCTTCAGTTGATATTATTTCTGCATAGATCACATTTTATGGTTATTCACGATTTAAGCTTAATTCAACTCTTGATCTAATGGTGCTTGCAACCTCTACATCTCCTGATTGTGTAGGTTTAAGTAATTTATATTGAAGGTTTGGTCCTGATGCTAATTTTTACAAAATAGAGTGAGTTTCACCTTCTGCAATTGTCTTTGGAAAAGGGACTGGTTAATCAAACAATTGATAAATCCAATTTTCATTATCCTCAATAATTTAATATGTAAGGATAACAGTGCATTCGTCTTTGCTTGGAGATTTGGCTTTGATGGCCACAGCCTTCTTCTATTGGACCTTATCGCTTCCAGTATAAGACAAATATCCATTAGAAATAGTATGTCTATAAGAGTTTCTGGTGCTGATTTGGATTAAATCTGGTTCTTATGGGTTCACTAATAAGATATCATTGGCAGGGATTTCAACTTTTTAATTTAAGTAGATTTTATCATTATCCACATCAAGTTTATAGAAATAAGTCACTTTATCATTTCTAACAATAATATTATCCTATGATATTTTAATGGTGGCTGGATAATCTAATTGGAAGTATGGAAGTTTGTGAACATAGGATTTTTCTGCATCCAAAACAACAAAGGAGTTATATCCAAGGATGGCAATCACACCTAATTCAGATCCATCCTTTTTATGTTCATAATCAATATCGAAGGAATACACTCTTCCTAATTCGAAGTCAGCTTTGGCAACTAATTCCCAAGCTCCAGTTGGCTAGAATCTGACCACAAAGAGACCATTTTATGCATCCTAAAGGAAAATCAATCCATTATATGAGATTTCGAAATCAACAATAGTCAATTCCATTTCAGATCTTCCCAACAAAAATGCCATAGTAACATTATCCAAAAGATAGTTTCTGGCCACAGGTTAATAATTATCATTCAATGCATAGACCTACACAATTGAGTTTCCAGAAAGTTATTATGCTGGGTCCAAAGAATATGTAGGTGTTACTCTAACAATAAAAGTAGTTTCTTTTCCTAATGCACTTGTTGAGTAGTATAATCCTATGCGTCTTTAATTGAAAATTTTAACAGCTGCTGCATCATCAAACGATGTTACTTTTTTTGTTGATTTTGAGTAAATATAGAATACATCAATTTATTTTTTTATTTATTTCTCAGTCACTTCTTTTTAACAATCCACTATAAATTTGTCATTGTCTATGTATTCTACATCGTAGCACTGTAGACTGTCAGCCACAGTTGCAATCTTAACCTTGGTTTTGAATTCTGGAGTTGGAATTTTATTCAAAGCAGTTCTAACATCTACATAGATGATTACCCTTCAGAAAAGAAAATGGACACCTCCGTCTCACTTTGATCGAGGAATACAAATGAATTCAACCATGATTGCATTTTCTTCGTGTGGTATGGCTTTGCTGCCCTGATATTGGAGGCAGCTAAATCAATTACATGTGAAAATACTTGATGTGTGACTAGAACTCTATCCAGTATTTGCAACTGGATTAACGATCTTAAAATATGTGTCTTATAATTCGTAAGTGAGGTCTTCACCCTCAAATAGATAATCATGAAGATTAATTTGCAATTTTTCTCCCTTTGTGGGAAACAATTATAATTACTCCACTTTTGAAGCTACGACTATAAGAAAATGAATTACAGCATCCTGTTGTCTTGGCGTTTAAAGCTAAGAGGCAAAGTGAGAATACTATCAACGATGATGTAATCTTTTAGTTCATTAAATAAATTAATTTATAAAATAGATATAGATTAGGAACTTTAAATTAAAAATTTTTACTGTTATATACGAACATATAGAATATATTGAGTTTCAATTTCTTTTTCGAGATTTGTTATTTGGTTCCTAAAATTCAAAACGAATTATAGTTGGAACAATAAAGCTACTAAGATCAATTAACGCTAATAATATTGCTACTACGCCTTTTCTGACGTCATAAATATTAATTGGGATTTTATAAAAAAAACTTTTAATTAAGAATAAGAAATATTCAACATCAAACTTAAACTTAATTGTTCTTCTACTTATTTATGCAAATGCTCCATTTGAAATATAAATTAAAAGTGTAATAAGAGAAAATAACTTGTAATCAAAATAGAAAGTCTTACCTATTCTGATTTCATTCTTTGTAAAAAAAATTTATATAAAAAGTCTTATTTGTAATGAATATTTGTAAAGTTTTCTAGAAAGAATTAAACTTTTCCTGAGTCTTAAGCCTCTTCCCTATTGAAAGTATCATTACTATATATAACTATTCATTTTTCCTTTTTATTATTATCAAAAAATTAGAAATTCATCAGAGCTGATATGTATGTTTGTATAGTAATTCATAAAAATACAAAGAATAGATTAAGTGAAAATGAATTTGCATGGTGATGACTATATTATTTTTTTATTTGTATACACCTCATGTTTAATATTAAAATTTATTCTGTAATTTAAAAGATGTTTTAGTAATTTTTATATATATTAAAGAGATGTTAGTTGAAATTTTAGACAGCTTACTTTATTTCTTTGATTAGCAGATGGAATTGTTTTAAGAATGAAATTGATAATTGAAATTTACTGTTCAATTTAATTCCAATATTAATTGAAATTTTTACATTAATTTACAATGAGATTTCAGAAATAGAATGGCTTGTAAAAATCTCTATGACTTCAGTCTATCATTTAATAGAAAGGCACTCTAATTAATAAGCGAAAATTATTATTTTGGTATTAATACTGAATATGCATATGATATTAATCATGCCAATGGAGCAGCGTTGTTTTCCACTTTATATTGCTCAACTTATTTAATGTAATTAGCATAATGTCTAACCTTATTCAAGACTGGTAAGGTTTCAGCTGAGATGACGTATCCCAAGTCTTCTTCAATCTAATTAATCGTTGGGTATTTACTTGCATAGACAATTCAATAGAATCCAAACTATCCAATCCGTGTTATTCTAATTCAGAATCTAATGTTAAAGCTGACTGATTATTATGAGGATTAATTACCTTGTTGGTTGTTCTGTAATAATTCTTGACCAAGGTGAGAACATATCCTTCAATATCTTATGACTTTTTCAATTGGAGATAATTTTTAGTTATCAATTATCCATCTTTATAGACTTGAATTGGCTTTGCTTATTATTGTTTGCCTTAAGTTGTTGCTGGAGTCTTATCAGCAGCAAAGTAAAAGATTGGTCTCATCTACAACAATCTTAATCCTCTGATCATATTATTTAAATAATATATTTGAAATAAAATATTTGTGTTTTCTCTTCTCTTTTATATACTCACGATCCTCTTTTGCATTTCTACCTCTTCATTAATGGCAGCAACTTTCTCATTCTTGGCATATCAACATCGCTTATATATCTGGTTCGTCGTTTTCTCCTCAAATTGGCTTTTGAACAATTTCGATTAAGATGCCTTGACCCAGGAGACTTGAACTTAAGCCTTCTAGCTCTCCTTGGACCCACAATTTTGACCCTCTTCATCAATCCCTTGTGATTCCCAATCTTATACAATCTGTTTTGACTCCTGATTCTCTTTTTCCAACTTGAAGACGAGGATTTTGTTTTTGATCTCGCCTACCCACTTATACGAGTTTATTTGAATAATCTTGCCAATCCAAAGAATTGCATAGGTTTCTAACAAAATTGAATGGGTCTAATAACTGGCATTATTTGCACCATACTCTTAATTGCCTAAGTGGCTAATCTCAACATAAAACACTTAAAAATATAAAAATAAATAAAAAATCAAGATGTAATTTTATATTTCATTGTTAATGTTCCCTTCTAATTCGACATCATCTAAGATGTTCCCAACTTAGGTACACTCTGAGTCGTTGACAACTTCTGCACTTTCTATGCCGATTTTATTGATCTCGTTATGGATGAAGCAGTGATTGGTCTAGAATTCTTGAATTGCTACTCCTTCTTCGCTTCAATCACTTATTTCCGCTACTCCTCCAATTATTGCTCCTAATCCTAATAGGTGGCTATTGCTCCCAATTAACCTTTCTCTCTCATAGCCTAAAACCTTTCAATCTTCAATTTCTAAAGATCCCTCCTCAGAATCTAATTCTAATTATCCATAATTGTGATGATCTTCCTATTTTGTATTAATTCATCCTTCAAAATCTCTACATTCTCTGTCAATTACTGAATCTTTTATTACAACTCCTCATTGCTTGAATTGGCTGCCACTATTATTTAAATTTGCTTTTCGAATCTCTCCCTTATGCACATCTCCTTCCACAAATAGAATGTCCTCAATTTCTTCAAAGATGAGAATAATGAATTCACTTACTCACTGTCCTCCTTAAATTTATCATAAACTCCTACTCTTTAGTACTCGACATCCAAATCAATATTCAATTTGTTAACCTAACCAAATAATGCCTCTGATGCTTTGTCCCGAACTCTCTTCAGTCCATCTGTTTTATATTCCTAAATGAAATTTGTCATCTCCATTGAAATTCCTCTCTTATAATCTTAAAATCGATTTTACATTTGCTGTATAAGCACTTCTTGAGTACGTATTTATTCAGAGAATTCCTCCTTAATCTTGTCTCTTTGTTTCTACTTCTCAATGTCAAAACTCTTCATCATCTATTCTATCTGTTATTTCAATGCGTCATTCTCAAAGATTAAGTCATTTGTCCTCTAAGCAACCAAACTCTCTACGATGTGATTGATATTGGACTCGTAAAACTTAATCTTCTTCATCGCAAATCTCAGTTCAATTGACTTTTAATTGTACATTCGTTGCAATGATTCATTTTCAATGATCACATGATTTGGATAATTTGCCTTGTTGAAATCCAGCATTCTTCTATTAAAATCATTCAAATGCTTATCTAAATCGCTGTCAGCTATCACATGTGCGTAACCCTTATTCAATGTCATTATCTTCAAGGAGTCCCTTTCTAAGTTACTGTAGAACACATTTAATTGCTTAGCCACCTAATAAGGCTAATCCATCTTATTTAGTTAATTGTTCAACTGTTGATAATACTGTTTGCCTTCCTCTTGGAAAATAGCCTGACATCCAATCATCATTGAAATCAACTGAAACACTTGGTTTTCAAAACTCTCCAATCTCAATCTCGGTAAAATCGAAAACTTCTCCTACGATGGCTCATAATTCATTCTAGTCGTCTTTGACCCCTTTTTAAATTCATTAACTTATTTGTTAACCCCTGGAAGAGCACTCAACAAGAGTCCCGCCTTCAACTATTGTTTATGCGTATTCTTATCGCACAACTCCACGCAATTCTCAAGCCATTACGTACAGGGATCACTAGTATCTGATGAGAAAGGCAGGATCTATCGTTTCTGTACTGTAAAGAATTCTGACAAAACCAAATAGCGAAATTATAGCACCAAGAGTTTTCTATATGCTCTCTCATATTTAAATAAATCATCAACTTCAAAAATGCATTTATCTCGCAAAATTGATTCTGATTCTGATATGATCAAATCCTATATCGTTGAGTAATATATCAATTTCGATTGAGGAAACAGCGTAAACAGGTTGGCCATTGCTTTAGGAAATAGATCAATTACAGACGATAAGAAAAACTCAATGTTATAATTGATTTTCTAGGTTCTGAATAAAATCTGCGAAGAGGGAATCATATGAGGCGATAATTGTGTGTAAAAATCTTCAAAATGGAACTCCTATAGGGGCATATGAACATTGTTGGGATTGGTTTAATGAGCCTATACAAATTGAGATCCAAATGCGTATTTGAGTAACATCATTTTATCACTAATAATCTTTTTTGTTTAGATTGACGGATACACTTTAGGTGCTTAATCCATCAATCTTTCAACATGACTCATGTTTCTAAAACAACCAGTGATCAATGCATTTCTTAAAGTAGAAATTATTTATGGGTAGATTTCGCTATTATCTTGGATCTATTTCCTGAATTGATGCACAGAAGATATCATTGTAATCGTAATCAGTAAGTGGAATCGCTTGATCAACTTCTCCAAGTACGTCATAATAGTTAGATTCATATTCTAAATATTTCCACTTGACAGTATTTTTGTAATATTGTCCTTGTACTTCTAAACCTACTAATACACACTTTCCAAGTCTCTTCTCAATCTCAATTGATTTCGTTTGAGTTCTTCCATTCCCAACATCCCTTGATGTAAATAGATAAGATCTTAAACGTTACAATTGCAGGATTGCACTCCAATCAAGAGCTGGACCAATTACAATGCCAATTGCTAGGACCCGGAAATAGGCTCTTGGAATTTAGTATTGTTGGAAAAGGGATTGCCAGAACTTTTGAATTTGGGTTGCTTTCTATTTGCAGACAAAGGACTAACATTTTTCTCTAGTTTCAATCGAGTAGTTGTTACCCAATCTTCATCTCCCAAATTGTCCACTTCAGGATTTGAAGGTTTGTAGTCAAAATCTTTAAAGTTAATGATGTTCATAATCGAAGGGATGCTGTGGATAATGAAAGGGTTTTAGATCTAATGCATTTCATTTAAGAATGGCTCTTCTGTAAAAAGAGGCTTTACAAATGGCAATTGCTAATTTAATTGAATCATTTGTTCTCTTTGTACTAAGGCTTGCAATGTGAAGACTAATGATTGACATTGTTACGTCAATAATTTGTTGAATTCCTATAAGGCAGTTGACTGATTCTGTTGTATTTTATTGACAAAGTTTTTAACTAATAATGAACCTCTAAACTGAGTTGAGATCATACTGATGGCTGTCTATTTTAATTTGTCTTGATTATTTTAGTCAGATGCAGTTGTACTGCTCTGCATAATGTTGGCTTTCCTCTGAATTGTTTAAGCTTGCAATGCTAACTTCTCTTTTAATCCAATAATGTCCACGAAGTGATGTGTTTGTTTCCTGTTGATTCTGATCGCATTAAATAGATAGAAGTCCAGAAGCAATAAGGATTTGAGAGGCATGAGCATATCAATCATTTTATAGTTATCGGCAGCGAAGGTTGTCCATAATTCGATTTATTGGCATTCTTTCCCAATCTTTAGGTATTCATCCATTACGATAGAGAAGATATCGAAGTTTTTATCATCGATGACCCTATTTGGAATTACTTCTAATTTTTATATCATCTTATTGGTTAAGCCTCTCTCCTTGATCTACTATCCATAAAGATTGCTGAGGTAATAAATTCTCAAGGATAACTTATAAAATCTCCTCCTCAATAACAGAAATTCTAAAAGTGAAAAAATATTAAAATTGCCATCCTCTGGTAGTTGTTTCAGAATTTAAGACAGATTGTTTTGCGAATCCAAAATTGAATCCTTGTAAAATGATTTGTATGGGAACTCCTTATCAATCAATCTATCTCTTTTGATGTATTTCAAAGTTTATTCCAAAATGTTGATGTCTCTAATAGAGAACAATTTCAAAATGAGTTTCAACGATTTCGTATTAGTGAATATGTCACTCAATAGATTCAATCTCTTAGTGGCTTCGGAATAATGAATCAGCACATTTTAGTCATATCTGAATTAAGGCTATTGCTGGATCAATCGTGCTAGAATACTGACAGCATTAGCCAATTCTGACACTCTCGCTTTCGATAACAGAGGAAACACAATTTGCAATATTTTACATTTTGCATTGTTATAATCTAATTCAGCCTATAGCAAATCTTTGACTGCCAAAAATCTATTTACTTATTGAGAATCTGAATGACTACTCTTCTCCCCAATTTTATTCGTAAACTATAATGTAAATGCACTTATATGACTTATCTTATCCAATAATTGAGCTACATCCTTAAACACGATCTCGTGAATGATTTTGTGACCATTTCCATCCACCACTTCATAGAGATTGTGATTTCTCTGAATCTTCTCTTCACAAAAATATGCGGACGTGTCCTCCTAAGGTATCGTATCCTTGGAATCTAAACTTGTTATAAAAGCATTCATAGTGTTTTATTATTTCTTCTATATTCTCTCCTTCGTCAACTGACTAGACAATTGGTGCAAATCAATGAAGTATATGTTTAAGTTCTTCTACATTGTTCTCATTACATTATAGCAATGCATAATTTATATTAGAAACTCTCTTGATTCCAAATACAGTAACTTCTAATATCTGAGGAAAAATTAAAAGTAGATCTCTGGAAAATGAGTAGATTACACCTTCTCTTGAACTAAGGACACATCCTTATTGATTTTATCCTAAATTTTATCAGATTCATGATATAACAAGAACTTCATCCAAGAATTTATGGCACTGTCTTCATATTAGTTAAATATCAAATTCATCTCAGTCTCTTCCTTCTCTTGAATAATTTGAATATTGTCTAACCAATGGGCACTACTCCTGATCCTATATTGGTTCTTCCTTATCTTGTCCTCTTTTAATTCATTTAGTATGTTCATGGTTTGCTGCTAAAAGCTTTTTGTTTTTTATTCAGACTAATCCAAATTGTAGGGAAGGAAAAGCAGATATTTGTTGCTTTGATCCTGAATCTTTTAGATGAAGTGCTTATCAATAGCAAACAGAAACAATGCTCCGTTGTCAACAGTGATGTCTTGATCTACTCCCTACATGAATGCTAATTGTTGCAATTCCTACTATAATTAAGGCATTGTCACAGGTATCAAATACATATTGCAATATTCAGTACTAGCTCTCTCCTGAGTAGTAGATTCCAAACTCTCAATGAATATTTGAGTGTCCAAATCATCCAGTTTGTTGACCATGAGATTTTATCTGAAATTGTAATACTCTTTTAGATGTTTTTAGGTGATGAATGGCATGCTCTAATATATCTTATTGTTCATTCTCTCAAAGATGAGATCGTCATCAGTTGATATCTGTATTTAGGGAATGTCTTAGTCAAATCTTGAAGGATCAAAAATTCGTTCATTTGATAGTTTTTCACTTATTTCTGCATACTCAACTAGCTTTTCATCAATCATTTTTATTTCTTCGTCAACGAGAGTCTTATTTTCATCAGGATGTATTCTCTCTAAATTCACTGTTGAATACATCTCAATAGGAATAACATCTGATTTAACTTTAACTAATGGATCGTAAAATAGAACGTCTTCAGTTGGATTGTGTAGTAAGGCTATTCTTTGTCTCAATAGGTATTTTCTCCTAATCCACAAATTTGCCTGTAAGTTTTCGTAAAACTGGAGCAAGGCTTCTCTGTAATCCTCAGTCGTGATATTGAGACGAGCCTTTTTCTATAGGAATGTATCAAAGTTAAATTAGTGAATGGGATTCGGTTTGACCCGATAACCAAATTCATGTAATATTTTGGAGATTTCTATTTCTACTTTAGTGATGTCTTGATTCCAAAATGTATTGTCGATCTTGAATTTTCCCAACTACTTTGATGATTATTAACATGTTTGATAAATTAATCTAAGTTCATTTGTTTGTTGGGTAATAGGAAACTGTTATATAGTTTGAATAGCTTAATTTATAAATGGTAAACTCATAAATTATAATATTAATTTGTTTAATCCTCATTTCCAGCATAGGTTCCATTTTCGTGTTAATGAGAGAGAGAGATAATACAAGCATCCAAATTGCGAATCACTAGAAATTGAGATGCAAGCAAATATTCGAAAATAATGTGTGTAACAATTTTTTAAATAGATAGATGGGAGTAGCAATTAAGCGGAGTGACGGAGTTACACGAATTGAGGGGGAATTGATGACTTTGAAAAGTGGACTTCGGCTTTAAATTTTTAGTAATAATAAATATTCATACATAATTATATTGAATACATTATGATGAATCTTTATTTTATTTACATTTTAATTTATCATAAATTTCTGTTATATATTAGGAACATGGATACAGTGTGCATTAAAAGACTGGAATGGACATTGAAACCGGCAGTGAGCTCGATGAATACGAAGGACTTGAGAAATCGGAGGTACAATATTTTAAATATTTTCAAATATATATATATTTAATTTATAAAAGGAGGTCATTAAAATCTTGAGGTATTAAAGCCCTTTTTTTGAATGAAGAATATTAAAAATTAATATAAATTACATTTTTCTTAATGTCAGAGCCCAAAAAGAAGTTATGGATTGGCAATCTTGCTTACAAAGTAATGTGGCTATTTAAAATTCAATAGGTTCAAAAGGATGATTTAGAGGAGCTGTTCAAACAGTATGGTTAAATCACCGAGATTAAAGTGTTGGACAAGGGTCCTCATGTATACGCATTTGTTGAATTTGAAAAGGTAGAAAAAGCAATTGACGCTTTTAATAGGTAAAGGAGTGAAAAATATCATTATAATAGTTTACAAGGTCGTGAGTTGAAAGGGTAAGCAATGAAGATTGAGTATGCAAGTGGAAGGAAGAGGTAATAGTTAATTTAATTAGTATTTAGGACTACAAATGATCGTGATAAAGACAGAGGTAGAGGAGGCAATGATAAGTACAGAAAGAGAGATAGTAACTATAAGAGACGATCCCGAAGTCGAAGCATTGACAGACACAAAAAGAAATCTAAAAGTTTAACTAACTCACTTACTTTACTTCTAATTAGGCCACAAAAAGCATTCCTCCAGCTCTGAGTCTTCCCGTAGAGACAAATAGTATAACAGCAAAAAATAGCCCCAGCGTTCCCCTTCAGATGATCTTTCAAACTGAGTATCATTAATAAAAGAAAAAATATTTTAATACATCAAATTTATGATATTTATAAAAAATCTTCTCTTAATTAATTAATTAATCGCATCTTCCATCTATCTGCATCATTTTGGCAATCCCCTTGAGATATATAGCAGAAGTCCTCCCCCCATACTTAATCATAATGTAATTCCCATAATATAAATTTATATTAGTCATCCGATTTCTCTAATTAAGCTACTAATTTATTAGTTATATCAATTTTCGATACCGCAATTAATTGAAACTAGAATTAGTTACATATTACTGTCACCTTGAAATATATCTAATCAATCCTTTAATTGTTTTACTTCATAATTCATTCATCTTCAGTCTCTTTTTATTATATTTCTACCAGATAATAATAGCATATAGATTATAGTTATGTTTTTCTATTATTGCAGTATTCTTAACCTTCAGGTATTAGAATAAAGAATAAAATTAATTAGAATCAATGAAAGATCCTCGATATCAAATGGTTATTTTATAGTATTTCATTGGTCCAAATTAATTGAAATAAAAAGTTAAATAAATTTGAATAAATTTAGTTATTTATATATTTATTCAATCAAATATCTAAAAATGAGTTTGAGTTGGTTGGTGTCTCCTTAATTGCACAAAACTACCAATGGCTATTTTATTAATCATGATAATATCATGCTTGGTAATTGAAATAGCAATTATTATTCAGCTGGACCCCAAGATAAGAGAAGATTGATATTTTACTATATTGCAAGTCAGACACCTGAAAAGATTACAAAAGAAGATCACTCGAAATTTATCAAAGAGAAGTACATAGATGTAGATGTGAGATCAGGAATATTCTCATTTGGTGGTATTTTCTTGGCATTAGCAACAATAAGAGAATAACAATTAATTACTTCAAGAATCGCAAGTCGTCCAATCTTAAATGGAATCTTTGTTTTGGGAGTTGGTAATTGAAATAATAATATATTGCCTTTAGGATTGGTTTCAGCTGCATTTTCATATAACCTTTCCTAATTATTATTTGAGCCACTTTTTGTTCAAAGAAGTAAAGTGATATCCGACTTGGCTGAGAAATATAACTTCTCAGTGTTTGATTTCGCTTTAGCAAAGAAGGAAGCCAGATTAAAACAACTTAGAGCAGAGTTAACAAGTGACAGTAGCAATGCTGCACATTTCTGAATTACAATAAAATGTTAACATTAATATTATAAGGATTCAAAAATTAATCTCAAGCACTCTATTCATAAAATATGACCAAACTTCTATATTAGTCCTTAAATTAATCATAAAATAATTGTTATTTTAGATACTTAGATACTTAGAATAATGTAAAAATAGAATATAAAATAATCTAAATCATCATTTTTTATTGACAAGAATTATAATAGATATCAAAAATGGTACAATATGAATAAAAAATTCCCATTAAAATATCTGCTTTGAGATTCTCAATATAATACAAGAAGTTAATCATAGTCACTGAACATATAATTCAACTTTCTGAATGTTTACTCTGGAACCTAATTAAATACTGATTTTTATGCAATATCATTACTAACTGAATTATTCCTAGACATTAAGCTAATTGTATTGATATTATACATTAAAAATTTCTATTACTATTTGGAAGAAGTGCTAAATAGTAATAAAAATAATAAAAATATAGAGATTCCTTTTGGTTGGTAAAAGAGGGAGATTTGAAGATGAATCATAAATCCTTTATGAAAGTATGATTATTACAATAGACTTTAAAGAGGTCTAAAAAATTTGAACAATTACAAACTTTCATTGAATTTAAATATGTGAATTAATTATACTATAATTCTTTTGAGCAAAAAATAGTAGTTTGCTTTAGTAGATAGCATTATAACACAATATTTTAGAAATGATAAGAGGACATAAAAGTAGAACAAGAAAAATGGAAAAAAAGTAATTAAAAAACTTCAAAAAATCAAATTAAAGAAAGCCATGTAGTATAAAACAAGGAAATACTAAAAAAAGTTGAAATAGTATTTCCGCTAGAACAATATGAATGCAAATCCTTAAGCATCAGATCGTAAGCCCTCTTCCTAAACATAAATGTGTCTATTGATGAAGCAATTAAAAACTAAAAAATGAATTTAGTTAATAACTATTTAAACTATGTATATTTAAAATATATCTTAAACAATTCTACAATTAATTATGAATACAAAAGATGAAAGTAAGATAAATAAATTTAGAAAATGAATGGATAAAATAAATATTTTTGATTTTTTCTTTTTGACAAAAGATAATTATTTGTCAGTATTTCAAAGATGATGAATGGCAATGAGAAATGACAAAATAACACCTTTCACTATAGTTGAGTAAAGTTAAGTTAAATGGATCATTTTCTCTTTGTTAGATGTTATGTTATTCAATTGCAATTTAAAAGAACTATTTAGAAAAATACATTTGGATGTTCAAAACCAAGAATTGTACATTCAAAATCAGGGTTTAGATGATAATTTTATGGGAAAAGATATCAGGTAGTTACTTAAAGGAATGAGACTATTTTATATAAATTGTATTAAAATGGGAATTTATATGTTTTAATACATTGTAAATTAAATGCTGATATTTCAAGCATGCAATATTGATACTCTAGCATAATCAAGATATTCTAATTTAATGTTATTAAAAATCAAAACATTATAGGTGAAGAATTGTAAACTTTAAAAATTATTAATAGAACAATGTATGATTGTGTAAGGCATCTTATTAATTTATTAGAACTTGATAAAATTGAATTTTAAGTCACTATGAGGAAGTTGGCTAAATTAAGCGATGGTTTGATGAGATCATTTATGGAACCAAAAATGATGTATCTTAGGAAATGAGACTTGTTAAATTATAAGGGTGAGTTTATAAGCTTTAGAATGATTTGAAATAATATTTATTACTTAATTTCTCTATTAAAAAGAAAAAGAAATAATTTTATTAAATGATTTAATAAATAAATTATTTAATGAACAACACAATTATGTCAAGTAATGGAACCACTTATGCCTTATAGGCTCAATTAGGCAGTGGTTCATTTGGAACAGTATATCAGGTCTTAGATCTCAAAACAAACAAGTAATATGCCTGCAAAATAGTAATAAATTTTAGTTAAAGTATAGATTTCAAAAGGATTGTTATATAAATACAATGCAGAATCAATGATTAGACAAGAAATACAAATTCAATCAACACTAAATCATAAAAACATACTCAAAGTCTATCATTCGTTTGAGGACTCTAAAAATATTTATATCATTTCTGAATTCTGCTCTCGTGGTTCGTTGTAAATTCCAAAGACTCCATATTAAGAGAAAGATGTTTTCAACATTTGTATTTCAATGTTGGGTGCACTGGATTGTTTGCATTAAAATAAAATAATCCACAGGGATTTGAAAGTAATATAATAATTATATCTTCTAAATATAGTTAGAAAATGTTTTTCTTCATGATGATGGAACCTATAAATTGGGCGACTTTGGTTGGGCCACGTATATCGACAAAGTGGAGCCCATTCTTTGTGGAACTACCGAATATATGCCTCCTGAGGTTGTTCTGAAAAAGTAACATGATTATAAGGTGGATTGTTATTCGCTTGGAACTTTGATATATGTAATATATAGAAGTAAATATCATTTCTAGATCTTACTGCATACTCATTACCCATTTTAAGCCAATTCTTAGTCTGAACTAATTGCCAAAATTACCAGTCAAGAAGTGATTGTCAATAGTCATATTGATGAGGATTTGTAAATTCTAATACAAGCATTGTTGACTAAGGATCCCAATGATAGGCCCACAGTTCAATAATTGTACCTAAGTAGATGGATAAAAAATTAGATGAAGTTGAATAATATCTTCAATAAGTATGAGAATGAATAACTCAAAAACAAATTTAGAAATAAAAATATCGCAATAAAAACTCTGGAAGTGAAGTAAATATTTAGTTTTATATTTTCATAGTGGATCAATCAAAGGCAGTCTATCTGATAGTCAAAAAAGCTCATTAACTCATAGTTCAAGTACTCAAATTAGCTCATCTAATAATGCTTGCTCCCCTGTTTCAAATAAAGGGATTATCGATTCGATATTCAACTTCAAAGAATTTGATAATATTAACTCTGTACCATAACCAAAACTTTATTGAGATTTTAATCATACTAAATGAATTGATTTGTAAATATTTATAATATTTTTCAATATATTAAATTTCATCTAATAAACATTTTTAATAAATTTACTCTTATATAATAATCATATTACATTCATACACAGAGTTCTTAAATTATAAAATATTACTAGTTACTTTATTGTATTGTAGTTTATTTCTTAGCACATACTGTATTGCTTTAATTGGATTGTAAAAGCAATAAACTCTTTTGTGTTGTTAGATTTTTATCAATTTTTATGTTATTATTTATAATAATGACAGAATAATATATTATTGATTCAGATATTATTGAAGATGAAGGTGATCGTCCAGTATCAGTATACAACCTAAACGTATGTTTCAAAGAAGACATTGATTTTAGATTGCAAGATTGCTAATTGAATGAACCTGATTTTTAAGATTTAGAGCAAAAAATGAATAAACTAATTTATAATTCTTTTGGTTTTAAAAATGGATTGGCGAAACATTAAAAATAACCACAACATGAATCAGGAACAGACTCAATCGATAACAAAAACAAAAAAGAATAACTATCATTTAAAAAGCCAATTTAACCTGTTCAATAATTATCTGTAGTTTCTAATGGAGATTAATCCTCATTGTTTTCAAGAAAGGAAACAGTTCCAAAAATTAACTTTGTCTGTGAAATGAAAGATAGTTAAAACCAAAATACCACAGTCGACTTAAGAAAGAATCTAAAACTCCATACTCATGGACCTTTTGATATAACGAAATTAAAAGATGGTTTATCACCAGCTGTAAACAATAGATTCTCCTCCAAAAAGTAGTCCTAATTCTCACAAAGATCACATGAAACCTACAATTCCTATTTGGAGTAATCTTACAATAACACTTAGCAAATGCCATCCTAAAATTCAATCCATTATTAAGATACTCGGAAGGAGAGATCAAAAATTGCAAAGACAACCATTAAATTAATTTCAAACCAATAAAATTAGAAACTAAGAATTTCATAACAAGCAAACTCACAACGAACATCTTAATTATCTTTATTAGAGGTAGATGGAGTAAGAGGTAGATCTTAGAGTTCTGTCTCTACTCCAAAAAGTATCTTGAAAAATCCTTCATTATAAAACTCTTAGTTGGATATTGTAAGCAGATTAAGTTTCTAAAGTAGGCTTAGTTTTTCAAGTTTAAACATCACTGGAAATTCTCCTCAAAAATAATAAACAAACTCTTAATCTCCTGCAAAAAGGGTTAAATTTTGTTTAACCAAAAAGTAAGCCAGAAGAGAACACATTCCATGTTGACTTCGAAGCAGATAATTGTAAAGTAGGAGTTCTACTGTGTTATAAAAATGTATTGTAAATAAATAAATTTATTTAAAAATCTAATTACAAAAATCAAAAATAAACATCAAAATCTTGGATTAATTTATCATCACCTTTGCTTTCCTTTACTTTGTTAACAATTCCAGTCATCTCAAGCATTTTTATAACTGATGAGAATGGTAATACTAGTTCATTATTAATATCTTAACAATCAGATAACTTATGTAGTATATTAATTAATGCTTTGAGGGTATGTTCTTCTATCTTTACAGATCGTGCTTCCATTGAAAAAAAATGATTGCATATGTTAAACAATCCTATTTTAATTAATTTTGATAGTTATTCTTCATTACACTAAAATATTAACATTTTATACTAAAATGGATAGATTCAAAATAACATAAGAGAATTCAAGAGCCTCATTGTCTGACAATTCAAAACACTGTTCAAATATTTCCTCCAATAACTTAGAGTCTAATAATTTAACCAAAAATTCATTATTATGGATTTTATTGGAAATAGCCCAAAATAATTAGATTCTTAATGCTTTGTTGAGGTCTTACGATTGCAGATTTGAATTTACTACCTTCTTGTAGATGGTAAGTTCTTTATCAAAAAATTTATCACTTATCCCAAAATAAATAATAACTACTTTTAAAGCTAAAAAGTCATAATTAGTTTTTAAAGCAGCATCATATATCTTTAAGAACATAGGGGAAGAAATGATTTCATCTGCAAATGAATAATTGTTCTCGAATGATAATTTTGAGGGAATTTCCTCCAAAATTTCTAAGGCTAGTCTTCTTATGGCTTAATTTTCATCAAAATAGGACTTGATCACATATTCTTTAATCGATTTAATGTTTTCAATATTGATATCCAAACAGAATGTAAATGCTGAACCTATCAAGGCCAAGATAACTTCAGAAAATTATCTAAAAGGGTCAAGGACCATTAGTTATGCTAAAAATTCAAAATCATTTTGGATGATAAAATCTCTATAAGTCTATTTTTCTTAGGCGAGAAAATAGATGCAATTTAGAGTCTAATATAATTGGAAAAGTTACTTAAGGAAAGATTTCTAGTATCTCTTCTTTAATATTGTTCTTAAGGTAATCCAATAGTTGAATGTCGTCTAATTCTGCAAATCTTTAATAATCTTCTCTGTTTAGGTAGTAGAAAACACTTTGAATGAGAGTTGCATTGATTTCTTGAAATTCACTATCCACTTTAGAGAGATTAATTAGAAATCTAGATTATTTGACATTATACCTAAATTTTTTTACTATATTTTCAGTCACCCAATAATCAATATTTTATTCATCCTCTAAGGCTTTCTAGAGTACTTTCAGTAATAACTTAATATTATTAAGATCTTCTTCAACTAACTACTCTTTAAACTGGTATTTAGCAAGTTCATCACAAACCTTATGTAGAAAATCATTTTTCGTCTATTCATAATTATAAAACCTTCTTTTTTTCTTAAACTCCTCTGTTAGTTTTTAGTGTCTAATTTAGACTCTAAACTTCTCTCTTTTCAATGTCAATAATTCGTTTGATCCGCCTTAATTCATTTTAAATTTTAATTAATATTATTTTTATAATCAACAAATAGGTAAAATTGTATGTGAACTCATTTTACTAGTAGGTCTAGGAGTTATTGATGATAAAATTGTAGTCATTCTTTTTTGATTTGGGTTATTTCTTGGTACCTCTAGTAAAGATTTCAAAGAATTAAGTTTTTTGGAATTACTAATTTAATCAGTAGTATGTGCCAAACTATCATTTTTTTATATGAGTTTCTCTGACAAAAAGTTATTTCTATGTTGTTAATTATAATAAATACCTAATAGTATTGTTTTAAGATGATCTTCTAGCTGAATAAGGCTTTGAAGATATTAAACTTTCCTTCTCATCCATCATTTTTTTAATTGTTTCTTTTGTATTTATATTTATCTCCCTAATTAATTGTTCTTCATCTTGAGTCTTATGATGACTGCTCATTTCTTTACAAATTTCCTTATTAGCAATTGCTGAATTCTCTTCTACTCTAACATCTTTATTTAGTCTATGTTTGTTATGCATTTGCTAAAATATATTAGGTGCCGATGAAAAATTTCCCTTTCTCTATTTATTATATTGCTCTAACAGTTAAGATTATTCAGTCTTTGTTTTAATCTAAATTTGTATGCTTAATAATGATTGTAATTGATTGATATTTTTGGCTTATTACTTTTTCTGTCTCTTCCTTGATTCTCTAGTTTCAAATTCAAAGGGATCTTTCCTCAAATCAATACATCCAAATATTTTCTTAAATTCTAAAATAATGCTGAAAATGTTTACAAATCTGTTATTTTGATTACTTCAGTTTTTTATCAAAAGATAATGTGTCAACTTGTTATTACACTAAATCCTGATTATGTTATTCAGCTAGACTTTCCAATTCTTGCAATTTAACTGACTTCTCAATTGCCTTACCATAATAAACTTGCAATGTGACATCTTCTTTATTTAGTTACATTTCATATTTCTTCTACTTTTAAACATGAATCATAGTCTATGATAACCCTTCTGTTTCTGTTTAAAATCTAGTTGATAATCCATTGTCTGAATTCTTAGTTTTCAATAGTGCTGACCTGCACAATGCTGTTGATTCATTTTCAGTTGGTTATAATTTATAAACCATCTAAACACTAGCGTTAGTTTTTAGTGCTCTTGATTTCTCTAATTATGTATCACTCTCTGTTATTTCAGAGGTGTAAGGTAGTTATGATTTATCATAATAATAATATTGCCTTCTGATTTTTGAAAATTCACTAAATTCATAAAGCATGTTCGTGTAATAGTTTAATTGATCTTCTTCTCCAGGAACTTAAGAAGTCTCTTCTTCAGGCAGGGCTTGCTTCAACACTTTAAAGATTTCAGCTTTTTCAAGAGCATACTCAATGTACTTTGAATTATCAACATATTATTAGAAATATAATTTTCCAATTGAGTTTTCTGGCTAATAATTTGAATCTACCCAATTCATCATTTTTATGGTTTCTTGGTATTTTAAAAAGTCATTCAGTTATTCATACACTAAAGCTATTAAGAACAAAGACAATATTATTTCTTTAGTCTATTTACATCATTATTAATAATCATTACATAATAATTAAGAGTCATCTTTATCTCTTCCAAAGATGTTAGATTGATTTCCTTATAGATGATTATCAAGTTCCTTTGATATAAATCGAGTCCTTTAAGATAATATTTCAAAGCGGTCTAAAAGTTTTACAATTGAAAGTAGCTGTTTCCAGTAATTAAATTATATTTTCTAATAGTATGAACACTTTCTTACCCTTATAAACTGAAGAAAAACCTTATCTTATCTATCAAAGCCTATTCAATTATTGTTCCACTCAAATGATGCAAATATAATAGACCCCTGGCTACCATTTGATTTTTTTAATAATATTGAGATCTGAACAGTATAGCCTTTATCATTAAAGATATCAGTTCTTGAGTATAAAACTTTTCTAATTAGGAATTTTACTATCACTTACTCTTAAACTAGATCTTCAAGAGAGAAATACTATCATGAAAATCTCTCAGATATAATTAAAATCGAGACCAAAGAATGAATGAATTTTTGCCTTAATTAACTTCGTTTTTGTTGATTTTCAACTTGAAATACATTAACGTGCAATAACACAATCTCCTCAAGACCTTTATCCTCAAAAGTAACGGTGATTCGATTGGTAGCAGTTTTTTATATTGGCCATCCAAATGCATTATGCATTTCCGATAATATCCCTAAATAAGAGAGAACTTACATTTCTAATCAAAGTGTTGGAGTCAACTAAGAATTGTTCAATTTAGCTGATTAAGTGTGGGTTTTATGGCAAGGCTGAGACCTTTATTTACAACATATATAAATTTATAAAATTAATGGGCAGATGTAGCATAATATGAAATTTATATATATATATGATGTCTACCTATTAAACATTATCATTATCATTGTTCTTTTCTTGGAACTTCAATAGCATCTACGTAATTATACTTTTTGAATTCCCCAATTACTGCTTTTACAGATGTTGCCGGTATCAATCCAACTTCAGTCACTATCTAATAAATCACCTATGACTCATACCATATTGATGTAATTGGATTAAGTTATATCATATCTGAGACTTAAAGAAGTGTATTATTGATTTTCGTTGCCCTGTTCTAATTATGCTATCTCATTCCAAGATAAAGAATCAATCTGACTTTTCTCTGAGAATTTATAACTTTCACAAAATACTAAAAATGGTATTTTGTGGGTTGATGCTAGACATGCCAATAAAGCAGTTCCGACTCTAGAAACCAAAGCTCCGTTACATAACATAGATGATGCCCCTACTAGAATTTTGTCAACCTAAACAATATTCATCGTTTGCTACTTTTGACAGAATATAACTGACATGAGATAACAATATTTGATAACAGGGAATTCCCTATTATTACAAACGATTCACTAATTGAGATCCTTCTCCAAATTGAGGATTATCGACTACAAAAATGGTCAATTGCTTTCCTTACTTGAAGTAGTTTATTATGAAATTCTCAATCAAATAAGATCTTGCATACACCAGAATTGTAGTTCCTTCCTATATCAATTAAGTAGCCTGTAAAATATGAATTTTTATATCAATACATTTTTAACAATTAATTCTGATGCTGCGATTATTTTTGATTGAATGAATTAATCAATTTGATTGCATAGCCATATTTTTGATTCGTTTTCATCAAGTTTTGTGTCTCTCAAGATCATCAAACACTCTCTTATAAATAAATATGATGTGCTCATTCCTTCATTCACTGTTCTAAAGTTTTTCATCAAATTAAAAATTTTCTTTAATTCATCCAAAAAGGCCATTGCAAAATAATTTGATTGTCTTGATAGCTTATAATCCCTTATAAATTGTTTTAAGGCATTAAGAAACTCAACACATCGATGGGTGGACCCTATACACTATCCATTTTGATATTAAATACAAAGCTCAATAAAAGCATGATGCAAAGTTAAAGGCTATATTCTAAGAATTTATTTACATCAATTTATTTGACAGTCTTGATACTTACAGAAGTATAATCCTAAAATATCGGTAGATGTGAAAGAAAATCTTTTCGCTTATCTTACTCTTTTGAAGCATTAGTTTAAGCAATTTATTTATCATTCGTGGGCACCTATTATTAAGTCGGCTATTAATCAGCTGTCTATTATTGGATGGGCTATTTATTTTATTATTATGGTGGCTAATTAGTTTCCTATTTTCCTTCACCTTATTCTTATTCTTGCTTCTACTTCTCTTTATTAGCCTTCTTATCAAATTTTTCTTTTGGCTTCCAAGGCTCTCCCTTTTTAGGATTTTATTGATTTGGTTTTTCAGACATAAATTCTTTAATATTTTTTATGATAAATTAAATGTCAATATAGTATATCGCGTCAAAAGTTGATTCGGTTCCTCATCCTCATAAATAATAAAGATTTCCTTAATTTCAAGGTATCTTACAAAGTTTAGTTTGTTTGATTCAGAAAAACAATACAATGCAAGAATAGGATTAATGCAAAATACATTGAATGGATACAACTATCTCAAAAATGTGTAAATACCCTAGTAATAAATTGTCAATTCTTTTCTATAAATTAGTTATTTTTATAATGAGAATTATTCAAGGTAAGATCGAGTATTTGTTAAAATCAATTGAAGTAACTTTTTTAAAAGCACAAGGTAATATTTATAATAGATTGTGCTAAGAAGAAATTATTACTTACAATGTCAAAGAATGGAGTATGAGATTTTGTAAACTGTGTATTTATACTTAAAACAACAAAATTTTATTTTGATAACCTTTTCCGTTAAAAAATAAGAACATCTCCTCTAAAAATTATCTCCAAAAATTCTATTGTAGTTTCCTAACTTATCTAAACAGTAAATTTGATTAAATAAAGCCAGAAATAAGATTATTTTATACTATTGATAATCTTAGTGTATTTTGTTAGGTGATCCAAGTAAATAATTAATATAGAACCCAGAGCATTTGATTTCTTTATATCAAGATATTTGGATAGATTCAAAAGATTGAAAAGGTACATAATCTTTTTAATGTTTATATAAATAAAGGCTTTAACATAATTTTTCTTGTATAATACACATCAATAAGATATGAAAAATCATAAGGGAAATAGCAATATTAATTCTAAGATTATTTAATTTTTTTTTATTCTAAATTTCTCTTAAAATTATAAATTATAATAATAGAAATCAAACTGATAAATTTTTTAACTTAAAGAATTATTAAAATAAATGATATTTATTACTTTTTTCTTAATTGCTTAAGGTTTCATTACATATGATGAAGGCACATTTAGAGCGTTTCAAATTGTCAACAAAGGATTCCTCTGTTTTGGTAACAGGGGAAAAACATAAGATATTAAATTTAGAGACTCATTTGAAAATATCCCTTAAGTTATTCTGATTCCAGAATTATTTGATATCCCTGGAACTAAGGTTGACTACAGTTTGGAAATAACACAAATAACTTTAACTAGTTAAATTGTATATATAATTTAGAATTTACTCTCAGCATAAAATGCTTTGATGGAGTAGTTTATGGAATTCACTATAAGTGGCTTTCAATTGATGATGCAAGAATCTAAGTTATTAATAATTTTAATATAAAAAATTTTCAGCAAATAACTATAGATCATTCAAATCCAAACGCCTTAAAATATTTAATAAATGTCATTGCTTTTTCTTTTACAGGGTCTGTAAATTTTGAAGTTAAAGTAAATTAATTATTAAACTTTCAGGTCTCTGAGATAAACGCTAAGAGTCTAACAATTATAATATCAGATCAATAAAATTCTCTATCAAATCTTACTTCTCTGAGTTACCAAATAATTTTAGGAATAAATGATATTTTTTAGATATATGAGAAGAAAATAAGTTCCCTTTCTATTAGTAATTCATTTCCATTAATCTAATGGTCATGGTTCCTTTTGCCATTTTAAGGATTTTAACACGATGGAATAAATGCTTTGAAATTCAAAAAAGAATATGTTTTATCTGTTAATAGTCTGGCATATGAATTTAGCGGTGGAAATTTTGAAAGTTATTAAAGTTGTTGCTGTATTCAAACTTTCTATTATATACCATGTTGGATGAAATATGAGCATATCACCTAAGCGACACCTCTTGAGATTGGTTCAGTTTTAATTAAGTAGTTATTTGATAGCAAAGTTGATTATATCCAATCCTTCAAAGTCTTAATTGATGGAGACAATTAAATAGCAAAAGATTCAGGGGAAACAAGAATAATTATCGATGAAGCAGATAAATAGCCAATTTTAAATCTTCATGTGAAATGTACTGATCAAGAAACTGTGAAAATAAACCTAATCTTCTAAAATTCTAATGAAAATAGTATTACAAATCCTATACTCCACAGCTGCTCGGGCTCTTACTAAGAAGTGATAATTTCTTTTTCCCTTATACCTACTATAGTAGCTTATTAAGAGTTAATAGTTGATATTTAAGAAACAGAATGTTAAATTTCACAAGTATTAACCAATTAAAGGCAAAGTCGGCAGCATCTATTCTTTATTCAGAAATAATGATCTGAATTTAATTATATTGGCCTATTTTTATTATTTACCCTTATTAAATTGATCTTCCATTCTACTTCGAACTTTATTTGATTTCAAAATAATACTTTTTTCATAACCCTGTTATATACAGATATTTTTTGAAAATAATCCCTAAACTTTATGAAATTATCCATTTAAGATTTTTTAATAAATAATCGTATTTTAGTTTGAAATTAATGAAACCTTAATTTGCCTTATTGATATAAATCATATTCTATTTATTATCTGGCATCAATATCAATGTATTATTCATATTGTAAGAGTTGATATTATTTAATATCAGTTTGATTTCATCTAACAAAATATTCGATAAAGATTCGCTTATCGAACAGATGCTATATTATGAAATTTATTAAGCTTTATCGATTCCATATTGAAAAGTAAACCGAAAGCTTATTAAAAGAGGAAATAAACCATATTATATTTGTTTTTTCATTACTGTTATTCATTATTATTCTTTATATTTTATTTATTAAGAATAAATTGTCGAAGATTATCTATCAATGATTTTAAATAATAATATCAATATAATTATTCAAATTTAAGAGTGTCTCTATGAAAATTCATTTAGTAGTATTACTCTTTTATTCTTTTGTTCTTTTAATTTTTTCTTTTATAGAATTGAACATTTTTTTGAATTTACAATAAATTCGAAGCGTGATAGGACTAATCAAACTGAGAATTAAAGTCCAATTAGGCAAACTCTAGGTAAATTTCTATTTATGGAAATAATTTAAAAAATCCACAAGATATGAAATTTTCTTGTAAAGTTGTCCTAAAATCGATTCTCTATGTTTTAAATTTCATGAAGATAAAATGAAAATGGATTAAGTAATAGGATAGTGCTACATCCACTTTTATAGGAAATGGAAAGAGAATATGTTAAAACAATTAACTTTTCAAGTTTAGCTGTTGATATTAAAGTAACCCTTGTTCAAATAATAATTTTTCAAATATCAAATATGAAATTTTTATCAAAATTCTGAATAACAAATCAAAATTAATAGAGGAGCTTTGATCTATTTTAGGATTTATTATTTGAAATCAAAATATACTTACAAGTCCCATCTATTTATAAAACAATTGAATAAAATATTAATATTGCCAACTTTTTGATATTTCTTAATTTTTTCTTTTGTATTTAAAATACTTTGAATTCATTATCAAATTCTAAACATAGGAGGCATCATTAAGTACATGATTTTTCCATAGCATAATGAACCAATAGAAAGAATCATTTCGCGACTCACTTAAAATAATAAAGTATCAACATTTGTTAGGTATCTGCAATTAAAACGTACTACTTAAACTTACCTATATTCTAGAAAATGTTTAAACTATGTAATCATAAACTTAAAAAAATTCAATTAATTTAGAATAGGTTATATTCGAGACGAGCTAATAATGAAATTGTTTTACCAAATTCTCCAAAATAAAATTAAAACACTATTACAAATTACTCTAATTTTCGTGCTGTAAATTACTTTTGTGAATATCTCTGAAAAGTTAATTAAGCAGAAGCAAAATACTATGGCATTTTCAGGTATATAGAAACATAATGAAGTTACTACTTTCCAACATTTAATTAATATATAATATCACCTACCTCTTGAGGTTGATCTCCTTTTATTTACTCCATCAGGCATTTAATTCAGATGCTTTCCCATCTTCAACTAGAATAGTGTCTGGAATGTCTAAACTTCTACAAGAGTGTATTTCTGGAAAGTATTAGACTGGCAACAATAGGTGATGTATAGATCTCCATACATATCCTATAAATACTGGTTGCTGCATCTACCATACTCTTAAATATTTCTATGATTCCTCCCTTAATTCTTTTGATTGTACTTCAAGTTTGGCTTTATGTGCTGCTTAAGTAAAACCTCAGTTTATGGAATAATAATGTTGGTTTAGTCTTAATATATATAGTCATATTCTATTTTCTGATTAGAACTTACAGAAATAGAAATTTTGATGAAAAAAAATACTGAGTTTAAACAAGGAAGTATTTCATGATGTCTCCCGTCAACGAGCCCCATGTGTTATGTGCACTTAGTTTGGCAGGGGGGTGTCTTTTAAAGAATATATTCTAAAGCTTGTCAATCTTGATTGATGCATGGCTTTTTTGATGAAAATTGTGATACTTGCACTGCTTCTTAAGGCGCAAAATGCAGTATAGGTTTTAATTGAGATGCTAGTATTTAATATAAAATATAGAACAGGAAATTTTTTATGCAATCTAGATTTTGGTATCCAATGCTGATTAAACATGATTTATCAGGTCTCTGCAAAAATGAGTGCCTTTTCAAGATCGTACTTATTATTATACTCATAATAGCTTTTTAGACAAGTTCATTTTATTATTCTCCAAATTGATACTAGGAGTTATTTCATAAATGAACAATAGTAAATCATAATTACTAAGCAACTATATAGATTGAAGTAATTGTGCATAAAGTATATATTAGGAGCTTTTTCAGAAATTCATTAGTTTTTGATACAGAATATGCTACTTGATCTTTTCTAAATTGTTAGGCTACTACACCCTTACCTCAAGTACATTTGTAACTTGTGTAATCATACTGTTAATCTTAAAAAAGATAATATTATTTGGTTAGCTTTTGTGACTCTGTCATAATTTCTGGATAGTTTATGTTATCACAGTTAAAGAACGTAATGGAATTAATTATTTTTTTGAAACTCAACTCCAAATGCTATACCATGTGTTAAAATATTAGAACTATGTAAATCGAAGGAGCAACTCTCAATTTCACATTTCTGAATATTTCTTTTCAACAATTAGCCACATCCTAAATTAGCTGAATGGACTTAGTATTCAACTGCTGCAAATGCCCATGTCACAACTATGCACTTTGATTGTGTATCACCAGTAAGACTAATACTATTGGGTAAACTTCCTGTAAAATAAGCATTTATTATATTTTTAGTGCTAACAATTAAGATGAGTTCCAGTCCTACTTTTGAGTCTCATCATATATCATGTGAGATAATCAAATAATTTTCAGGTTATGCAGTTTGATACTCCCTCAAGTCTTTAGGTGGTTGTGTGCTCAAATGTTTGGAAGGCAAAATATATCAAATTTGTTTGATAGCTCTTGTAAAGTAGTACTAAACAATCAATTTTTTAGATTTCATCTTATCAAGTGGATTTCATCAAAGGATATATCATTCATCCACATATGGATACCTAAATATTTTCAACATTGCAAAGTAGAATAATCAAAAAAATACTTGTAAAGCTTGTTGGCACAATATTTTTTATCTTAATGATGCTTCTAATTGAATCTGCAAACTGTTGACAACTTATTACAACAAAAATCAATCATCTATTAAATGATTATATGTGCAAAGCATGAAAATTTACTCCTTTTGCACTATTTCTGTACTTGTATTTTTTGTAACAGTTTATTCTATTTAAGGTGATGGTGTATTTAAAGAACAATGACTATTTTACAACATAACAAGATGGTACTTATTTCACCTTAAATTGATTGCTCTTGTTTATGTTGTATTATAAATTACTATGTGTTTTATTCTTCATTCACATAACTATTTTATGCCAATTGTAGCATTGCGTATGTTTTTGCATTTCTTTTTTGCCCAACTGATATAGTTACCCAAACTTCTTACATGTAGTATGGATTTCATAAGGTCCTTGTTTATCTTGTTACAAAAATAAAACAGATATTAGTGGTAGTAGTATATCACACGCTGTTGTTTAGGAGATTCAAGCTTCAATGCGGTATTGATTTATTACAAAAAAAAAATAATGTATTTTCTCCTTAAAATTTCAATAGCAAAAAATGCTTATTCCTTCAAGCTTGGCCCTTCATAATCTATGTATGTCACTTTCAGTCAGCTTTCAGGGCAAATTGCTATTTGTGTAATTCTATAATGTTATCATAATAAGTATATCTTGTGAAAATCTTGTAAATTTGTAATGTTAATACAAGGTTTGTCAGGCTCTAAAAGCACTGACTCTGACACTTGCTTTTGTGAATGCCAATCTACTGATGTATATTGTCATAAAAAAATCTTACTGCTTTTACTTAATATTCACTTCATAGTAGTGTTGTGACAAACTCTTCTCAAGTGTGATGCAATGATTCGTAGCTTTTTTTTGAAGCATAATCACTCCTCTCACATGTACTTAATGCACTTTTCACGATAAGGTCAATATTCCCTTATTACATAATTTGTTAATTATAACTCCAACTTGTTATAGTTTTCTCCAATATATATTCTTCAAAAATATGGAGTTATTTATTATATTTACATTTACTGTAAAGTGTGTATTCAATTTCTGTATAAAGTATTTGACTTCATGAATTACGTAGAAAATATGAAAAAAGTGTGTTCATAGCAGTTATAAAGATTTTAATTGTTCGATGGTTGTGCCATATTTATATATTCTGTTCTACTTCGTGCATTCCTGCATTAGATAATAAAATAATGATGAATTCAGGCAAATTAATTTGCCTTGAAAAATGTAAGGTGCCTCTACATTTATAACCAAGTGGCTACTCCCAGCAAATGTATAACATGAGTATTTATTAGTTTTTCTACTTCTGCTATAAAATTTGATACCTGTAGTACCTACCAACAATATATATGATACATTTTATAAAGACTTTTTCTACTTTAAAAGTAATTTCGACTCATAATTATATGCTCACCCTACAAAGGTACACTTTTAGACTCCATATTTAACACTTCTTATACTCAATGTTTCGACCTTTAAACTATATTTTGTTCCAGATGAAAAAAGTCTATTTATGTCGGGTTATGAATTTCGCTGCAGATGAAGGTCTAGTTTCAATTTCTTTATCTCAAACTATACTTAAAAATTCCAATATACTACCAGTAAGTTAATTATTTAATGTAGAACTCTTAGCAGTAGCCACTGAAATAATATGAATTTTTTAATTGAAAATCTCAATTAGACACACAGCATCTTATTTGTTATAAATTCCTAGACACTCATAAATATTGTAATTATTTATAATTACTATTATGTAAGTGTTAAGATTTGATTAAAGTCAATAGGTAAAGATTTATGTAAATATATTAGTTGTTTGGAAATATTTATTTATCCAATATTTGTTATAACTGCTTTACAACTTGAAGTTAGATTTAATTTGCAGGAACTTGTAATGTAATAGCACAGACAATCTTGTGAATTCTTCGGAATTTAATTTGAGAATTGACTCTTCTGGTATAGGGAAGGGAATTTAAAACTCATAATATTGCAAAATATTTTAAACCACTAAAATAAGTTATTACAGTTTAGTCAAGATCCATCCTTTTGACTCAATTATATAAATTAAATACGGCTATTGATAAATGTTTTTAGAAAGAACGTTTTGAGTGGTATTTTATAGCACAGCCTCATTACACATTTTTCAAAGTACACAGTAATTAAAGTAACTTTAAAACAAAGTCTAAAGATTTCTAAACTTTTTTTTAGATTAATTTCTTAGATATTATTCAAAATAACTTTAACACAGAGCAGAATCACAAATAAGAGAGACTTTTATTTTACTACATAATTACTATAAATGTTGAACTTGAGACATTGTAACACTGACTCACAAGTAACAAGAAGCGCTGAGCTGTCAGCTTTCATGATACATTTAAGAGAGTGTACCAGAAATGCTGTCAGTACCTATTGTGCATATCTGGATATGATGGAGTACTTTGAGAATCAACTTGAATCCTCTGGGGCAGGAAACTATTTATAAATATATATAGTATAGCACTTCTTTTACCTCCTTTGTTTAAGATTTAATGCGAATATAATAGCTTAACTGAAACCATTATTACTCTTGTACAATGTTTGGAAATAATGGGCAAGAGTTCTGTTGTATTCTGCTTGTAAATGAGTATATGAGTTCTAAATTTGAGCACTTATTTTTAAGTTGCTACAAAATATTTTAAGCAACTACAAATGAAATATCTGTCCTTTTCCTGACGCATGAGTTCATTTTGTTCTTGCCTGTAAGACAGCATTTATCTAGTCAGCGCATTAAATGTAAAGAAGTACTTTAATGCATAATGTACATTAAGTATGATCAGAGTTCAAATTATACAAGGGCCAGCAATGAACTATTGCAAAGAGTGAATTGCATAATAACTCAAGGTTAACCTGATCATTTAGGATTGCTAAACTCCTTGTGAAGTATGTATCAACAATTATACATTAGTCACAGTATTCCATATGTATTGCAAGGATCTCAAGGTCTTATTAGTGAAAAGGCATAATATAATAATTATGTCGTAGAATCAAAAGGAGCTTGAAAACATTACAATATGATTTCCCCGTTATCTATAGATTACATAATATTCTAGTGTTTGTTATGTGTGATCTCATAATATATATGTATCAGATTTGGTAGCACACACTTGAATCTTAATCACAAGAATTGAGAAACTAATATCTTGTATTATTTGTTGACTAATTTGAGCACTATTTTCTCAGCATGTTTTGTAAGCAGTATTCAAACTAATTCACTTGAGAAGTAAGTATAAATTTGCTCAAGCAATATCGTTATGCATATAAGAGACTTAATATTTACTGTTTAGTATTACTATTGTGCTACTTGTCTTAATAGTTCTGGTTAATTTGAATGATTGCATTTGATGGACTATGAAACACAAAAAAAAAGGGTTCCAAAATTTAATCATCTTACAGATATTTATTTATTATTTTTGTTTTATTTTAAAATTTGTTATCAATAGCCCATTCTATATTACAATAAGGGACAAAAAAAAATTATATAAAGCTCACAATAGTTGTTAATATTATTGGCTCTACTGGTGATTTATGAATAAGCAGATGTTGAGATTCTTGAGGTGATAAATGTTGTTCCTTTCTTTGAGTTCTTCATACACATAATTTTCAATTAATTAATCTTAAGCATCTTATGTATTACAATAGCGATATGCAATACTTCACCATCAAAATATTAGTTATTATCTTTAAGGAATCGCATTGCATTAAATATGAAAGATTATTTTCCTCTATATTTGTATTTAATGCAGAACATTAATCTTCGCTTATCTGTATTTGGCTGCTGTATCGAAATTAATTTTTTAAAACTTCTTGATATTTTTACATATCTAAGTTCTGTTATTTCTTCTTTAGGATTTAATTCTAAAAGATGAAACATTTACCTTTCTCTTTTCAAATATATTGTGAGATTATCACTTGCCTTCATTCTTTGACAACCATCAAAACCAAGTATCTATTATAGACCACAAACTCTTAATAAAGAGACTAAAGTCCATATTATTTAACGTATCTATTCCAATTTCATCTTCAAAAAAATGAACTTGCATTTGCCATATTTATTTATACCCGAATATTAAACAGAGAATCTGCACCATCACACCTACAAAAGAAAGAAAAAAGATTAATTTGCAGAGTTAAAACATAAGGCCGATTTTGTAATTACTAGGAAGAAACTGATCATTAAATTTTGATCCATTAAAAAGATCTAAACTTTTAAAACATGCTAAATCACCATTGAAATGACAACAGCTATAGATATCCTTTTGCAATGCTTTGACTTCTTATGCTTTTATATAAAATTTCTGGTAGATCTATTTTGTTGACGGGTTCACACAACTGTCACCCTTCCTTGCCATATGTGTACAACTGTGAGCATTCCTTGCAAACGATTCACTAACTACCTTTGTTGTTTGATAGATTTGAAGAATCTTCTACTTTCTTAGGAGAACTATAACCTACTAATTTTGGGTAATACTTCATTGCTAAATAAATGAGATGATTTACATCAAACCCCAATACAGATTGACGCAGTGCATATTGAGTGTTAGTAATGTATTCATTCGTAATGCTGTTCTTTTCTTGTTGATTTTGTTTACATCTTCATCATATTCCCTTGAAGTGAATGTTCAAGTATTTATGCTATTATGCAGGATACGTGTGATTTTTGTTGGAGCTAACTTAATCTAATTTATTTATTTGATGCCCTATATGTACCTTCCCATTCTTAAGATGCACAACCTTTAATGTATTTCTATATAGTCAAAAGAATGTAACAAACAAAATTAATATCTAAATGATACAAAGCCCAAATCTATTATAATTCTGGGGCAATGCAACCTTGTAGTTCAGTCTCAGCCTCCTTCTACGTAATGTGGGAACAATCAAACTAAAAGTTCATAATGTCTTGATGTTTAATCAATAGATTCTAGAGACTTGTTCTATAACCAAAAATTAGTGTGCATAAATCATAAGTTATATTCTTTTGCTTTTTGTCAAATTTAGAAATGCAGCAACTAATTTTCTGATTGTAATATGGTTATATTTAATAGTGTAAAATTGTCATAAAATCTGCAGACTTTTGTAAGCACACACCTACAACACATCAGTATTGGTGTCAGATGTTTTATATACTTCCTACTTAGTACATTTACATGTTTATTGTTATATGTGATAACTTAACCCAGGCAAACTAACAATGTATTCTAAATAAGAGAGAGGCCAAAACGTGAGAAGTGAAATAATAAAAGACCCTTTTATCAAATGATTATACAATTAAATAATATATTTGTTACTCCTTGTATAATTATCTTTTGTTAAAAATATAAATAGCTATGCTTTTAGTTATTTTATAGAATATAACCTTAATATAAATTTCTAATAATTAATTACGCTGTTTCTTGATATTGTTTCATATAAAGAATAAAAATAAAATTGATAATACAATTCCTAATTATCCTAATTTTACAAATAATTACTCTTACCCAACAATGCACAATCATATTTAGGATTAATAGAAATAGCTTCTTTGTAAGTCTGAAATTACTTTTGTATATGTTTAAAAAATTTTGAAATATTAGAACATCTCTATAATGAATTTTTACAATAAATTTGGTTGATGAGCATCTTCAAATTTAAATATTTATTTACTATTTCGCAAAACAATCCAAATTATAAAATGGTATTTATGTATATCATTCTTTAGTTATTATGAACATATAATCCCGTCAAAATCCAATTTTGGATATAAAGGGTTATTATTTAAATATAAAGGAAGTTTGAAATTTAAAAATTCTAAAGAACAGAAATGTTATTGATTTATTATTAAATATTATTTCATTTTCTAATAATTTAAGTTATGAGGTCAAAATTTTTATGCTGCATGATTTACTATATTTTATTTTCATTAACCTTTTAATCAATAAATATAATTAGTTAAAGTATGTATAAATATGAGAATAAATCTAGCTTAAAGACACTAATTCTAAATTCTTTTTGCTTAAATTAAATTACACTTTTATGTAGATTTGAGGTTTTTAGAAATGGTCTTCATTATTTCATATCTTATTACTCCATCCAACATTTTACTTTTGAAATTGAAATTATATGTGGTGCTTCTGGTGGTAAAATCAATTTTATTGTTTTTGTTATCTTTAATGCAATTTAACTTTCTAAAATTCTAAAAATGCAACATCCTTTAGATTTTAATGGCGGTTTTAGATCTATGCTTTTATAATTTCAAATTTTCTTTCAAAATTGAGGCTTCTGGGCTGGTGTTCTAGGAAATTTCAGAAGGTAGCGAAAGAAAAGTGAAAATAAATACAACTTTTTGGAAAAAATTATTGTGTATTGTTGAAGGTTTATTTTACACTAAAGAACATCTATAATGATGAACCTATGATAAGATCAGTTATCCAGATCTTAAACGAATAGAGTTATCATCACTACTGGATGCTAATGTAGTACCATCAGGAGAGAAACATAATGAAATGAATTTATCTTATCTTATTATTTATTTTCTTGATTTAAGACTCCACAGATAATGTAGTATGTTATCTGAGAAGCATATTGATTTTACCCTCCCATTTCATCTGATTATTGACTTTATTTTACTTTTTTAACATCCCACAAAATAAACTTATTATCATTACTAAGGTTTTAACGACTTACAAACTATAGAAAAGCAAACTTAATTGACTTTAAAGCTCCTTTATAATCTAAAGCCTCTCCTTTCAAGACTAAAGCTCCTTGAGCTTTTTAATTGGTATTTTAGGAAATTTTTAGAATGGTGGTATAAGTGAGAGCTAAGAATAGTGAAAAGAAATCCTACTTTCTGGAAGAACAATATATTAAATAGTTGAAGGGTTATCTTTATAACGATTAGGGTTTGGCCTAAAAGAGAGAGAAACCCTAGTAATAGTGTGGTTGGGGCCGGGGCGAATCTTCCTTCAAAACGGGAACTTTGGGTTTGGGTTTGGGGTTTGGGGTTTGGGGTTGGGTTTGGGGTTTGGGTTTGGGGTTTGGGGTTGGGGTTGGG